>JAWPHD010002407.1:0-258960 GCA_037043455.1 Cyrtodaria siliqua
CCTCCTTGCATATGATTATATAACATTTTGAGTTTACATTTTTTTGCTGTATTCTATCACAGGTTGAAGTACATATAATTGGCGAAATATAATCGCTAGTTAAAAATATGCAAAAATTTGCTTTATACTAGTCTTATAATTAATATTAATGATTGAACGAATGCAAATTATGTAGAAAAATTAACGGGACGCCATGAGTTTAAAAAAATCAAAATTGCCGTTTGTCTCTTTAACATCATATAATGCACAAAATATGAAGTACTGTAAAAAAAAAAAATTATTTATTGTCTGTTTATCGTCCTATTTTTATAAATCTGATCACCCTTTTCTGAGTTCTCAAAAGTAGTGTGTTTCTTTATATGCCTACTTTCCTTTAATGGTCAGCACAAAATATGAAGCACTGTAAAATATGATGTATCTACCTTTTAACATTAAATCCCCGAAGGCTTACAAGAGTGCTCCCCCTTTATATGTGTGGAAGTTGTTCCCTTCACTATTACTCTCCCCTTACAATTAGTGGTTCTGCATTTCCAATACGTTGTCATGCCCTTGCTGCTGTCTTTTCTATATGTGAAACCACCCAGTACCAAGTTTACAGAATTCGGAAGGGCCCGCTGATTTAATGATTGCCAATCCCCTAAAAATACAAAGCGAAAAGTTTCATTATGATTAACTGATTACCAAGGAAACAAGAAAAAGTCGCAGACAGCAAGTGCAATAGACTGTGTGAAGTTACAGATTTTTTTATGATATTTCGGTACTTTGAACCCATATATGTTTGTTTGTTGGTTTGAATTGTGTTTTACGTTAATTTAAGCATATGTTATGACGGCCATATAATTTTTATGACGATCAATTTGTTTTTGGTAGAGGCAGACCACCCCTTTGTTACTTTACTATCTCGGTCAAGCGCGTACTAGTCTTTGTTATAAGCAATGTTCAGTGTAGTGTCAAAACAGGAAATCACTGCAGAGGCGAGTAAATCTGACTAGAAGGCCACAGCTTACACGTTGAGCCCTATTATAAAGAAGTCCAAATTTTTTATTTGACCAACACCAATGTCAATCTCAAAAGATATTCGATCCTTACATACTTAGTATTTAATTTAATTACTGCAATGTCATTAACACTGGGAATGCATGTCCGGGTGGGACCTTTAATTCGTCAAAAGTAGGTCACATCAATGTCACATCAATCCGAAATTCTGCAAATGATGTTAGATGCATAATGATATAAGGAACATTATGGTGAAGTTTGGTGAAAATCTTGCAGGAAAAAAGCAAGATACGCATGTCGTAGCGATGAAAGGTCATGACCTATAATTTAATCAAAACAGGTCACTTTGATCTGAAATTATGCACATAATGTTAGATGCATATAAGAAACATTCTGGAGGAGTTTGGTGAAAATCCTGTGAGAAAGATACGCATGTCGTAGCGGAGACCAGACGTGACCTATATTTTGTTCAAAGTAGGCCATAGCGTCCCAAACTTGCATACGTGATGTTTGATCCATATAATGAATATTCTGGTGGAATTTGGTGAAAGTGAAAATCGTGCAAGAAGATATTGAAAAATGAAAATCGGATGCACGGAAAAACGGATGGATTAAACAAAATGATACACATACACCCAGAAAACGTTGTGATCGCTAGGTCAAGATCAGTAAAGGGGCTCGACAAAAAGGAAACAGCTCCTTAGAAACACAGTTTGAAATAGGAAAGAGATGATCTTAATGGGTCACATGGCAACCTTGACTGTTTAAAACTTGCAGCATCCTGTTAGTTTTTCTACATAACTTGAATATTTGTATATCCTTACAAATATTTGTTAAACAGGTCAAAGCAAATTGTGGTCGGCCCCATCTGTCCATTCATATTGTGCAAGATTAAAAACAATTGAGTGTCAGATTGGGAATACCATTTTTGGACCTTGGTATCGGTGATTTTTGCATCCTACCCACCAGGTATTAGTTTTCAATACACATTATTGACCTTTAATTCTGAAATATGTTATTTCTATAATAAAAATAATTTATATAACCATACCTGGCATTTCTGATACAGGCGTCTCCTCTTGCTCCCATTTGAAATTTTCTGTTTTTTCCGCCCTATTTTCATAATATTCCTCTACATAGGGCAACTCCACCTCACAGTCGTCAAGAACCTCTATTTTCACATTTGATGTGTCCACAGTAGTGGTAAAATGAGATCCATTTTCTAAAGCTGAGGCGTTATTTTCTGAAATCGACACGGATGAACTTGATGTTTCTGCTGCTACATTTGGATCAGCATTATTATTTTGAAATGAGTCAATGTCAGCTAGGACATGGCGTTCAGTAAACTGCTTTAATTCATCAGATTGTTGATCATTACTGGCCATTTCTGATCTTTCTCCAAATTGTCCATTTTCAGCAGGCACTTTCTCCGATGCGTCAAGGCCTTTGTTATTTCCCTGGAAAGCACTAGAATCGTAAATCTTATAATCGAGGTCTGGTTCTACCTTGATAATTATCCCGACTGAATCCGTATCACTTTCAGAAGTGTTCAAACATTTACTAGGAGTTAAAGGTGGAAAGCATGCTGATATGGTCCTTGGTTTTTTACCTTCAGGGCAACTTAAACGGGTAGCATTAACTTCATTATGGCGTTGGTAACTCCACTGGCGACTGGCACTCCTTTTTCTACTTCCAGAATTCTCAGATAAATGCTGTAAATTTTTCTCTTTTTCCTTTTCTTCCGCTTCTTGCATTATATTTCTGACAAGTTGTGAGACGGTTTCTTCTACCGATGCGTTGGACTGTCTGTTAATATTTGCCCATTTTGTGACCCGATTTTTGTCGTATGACATATCCGCATTAAGTTGTTTTGAAGAGGAACCTTTATCCCTCAATCTTATGGTTGTAGATGATGAACTTTGCTTGTTTTCTTTGTACTGTTTCATAATGTTTCTTACAAGCCGAGATACTGTTTCATCATCTGCCGACTTGCCGTCCTGGTTATAATTCGGACCATTCTCGTTACTATTTCTCAACGTACTTCTGCAGTTTGGACAAGAGTTTGATGTTCCATTTTCTTCAGAAAGCTTTGGAGAAGACCTACCATTTGTAGGGACTGGTAAGCTTTCATCAGTCTTTTTCATAACACTATGAACATACAAAGTCGCAGTTTCATCTGTAGATTTATCCAATTGCTCTATTTGACCGACATTTCTATTTTCCGCCAAATTACTATCGAAGTGTTTTTGCGATTTACACAGTTTTGCAGTGCCCAGTTCTGTAGCTGATACATCAGATGGTGTACCCTTTGGAACATTCTCATCGGCTGTTTGCCCCTTGTCACTGTTCAACGATGAAGAAGCTTCTGAAAAACACAAATGATAATGCTGTATTTGAAAAAAAAAGTTCCCTAGTTTAAAGGTGCTGTAGCAATCTTGGTCGATACCTATCATTTAAAGGTACTGTAGGCAGATTCTAGTTAATAACTGTCATTTAAAGGAACTGTTGGCAGATTCTGGTTAATAACTACCATTTAACGGTACTTTAGGCAGATTCTGGTTAATAACTGTCATTTAAAGGTACTGTAGACAATCTTGGTCAATAACTGTCATTTAAAGGTACTGTAGGCAATCTTGGTCAGTAATTGTCATTTAAAGGTGATGTACGCAATCTTGGTCAGTAAGTGTCATTTAAAGGTTAAGTACTCAATCTTGGTCAATAAGTGTCATTTAAAGGTGTGTGGGCAATATTGTTCAATAACTCATTTAAAGGTGCTGTAGGCAATCTTGGTCAATAACAGTCATTTAAAGGTGCTGTAGGCAATCTTGGTCAATCACTGTCATTTAAAGGTGCTGTAGGCAATATTGATCAATTACCCTTAATTAAAGGTGCTGTAGGCAATATTGGTCAATAACTGTCATTTAAAGGCACTGTAGGCAATCTTGGTCAATAATAAAGGTGTTGTAGGCAATCTTGGTCAATAACTGTCATTTAAAGGCGCTGTAGGCAATCGTGGTCAATAACTGTCATTTCAAGGTGCTGTAGGCAATCTTGGTCAATAATTGTCATTTAAAGGTGCTGTAGCAAGCTTGGTCAATTACTGTCATTTAAAGGTGATGAAGACAATCTAGGACAATAACTGTCATTTAAAGGTGCTGTAGGCAATCTTGGTCAATAATTGTCATTTAAAGGTGCTATAGCAAGCTTGGTCAATAACTGTCATTTAAAGGTGATGAAGACAATCTTGGTCAATAACTGTCATTTAAAGGTGATGTATGCAATCTTGTCAATAACTGTCATTTGAAGGTGATGTAGGCAATCTTGGTCAATAACTGTCATTTAAAGGTGATGTAGGCAGTATTGGTCAATAACTGTCATTTAAAGGTGTTGTAGGCAGTAATGGTCAATAACTGTCATTTAAAGGTGTTGTAGGCAATCTTGGTCAATAACTGTCTTTTAAAGACAACAAAACAAATCAATATATACTTGTTTACCTGTGCTGCAGTATCTGATAAATTGGTCCTTAAAGTGAGTCACGACATCTTTGGTATTGCCCGTCTGCTGAATGAACCGCTCACCACAGTTGGAGCCAATCACACAATAAGAGCCGTCAGTCACTCTGGTTGTCACAACAACACTCTCCTCCCCGGTCTCTGCCAGTCTCTCTAACTGCAGACAAGAGAAATTATTCATATTACAAACAAATATGTACTTTTTATGCTCCCCAAAATTTTCGGTGAAGAATATAGTCACTGTTTTGTCCACCCGTCTCATCCGTCCCATTCTTGTCCAGAGCATTACATGTACTTCAAAACTACTTATGGGACTGCAGTGAAACTTCAAACAATGATAGAGGGCAATTAGAGGTAGTGCAGAGTGAAGAACTGTAACTCTATCTTCATTAAAATTAGAGTTATTGCCCTTTGTAATTTTATAATTTTAATTTTTGTCCGGAGCATAACTCAAAAACTATTTATGGGACTGTAATGAAACTTCGCAAAAAGATAGAGAGCAAAGACTGGAAGTGCAGAGTATAATAACCATTACTTTATTTTCATTCAAATTAGAGTTACTGTCCTTTGTAATGTTATACTTATAATTCTGGTCTGGAGCTTAATTTAAAAACCACTACTAGCACTGCAATGAAACTCCACACAAGGATAGAGGGCAAGCAAGGAGCTGAAGCGCACAATAACCATAACTTTATCTTCTTGTCTGGAGCATAGCTCAACGAGAGCTGTCGGAGAACAGCGCAGCTCAACTATTCGATTTTTCAGAGAATAATAAATTATATAGCCAGTTTATACTAGTGATGGGCAATCAATGAGAAATAAAATGCATAATGCTATAAGAAATCCCAAACTAAAATGATCGATATATATAACAGCTTACACGCAAACCTTGATCTGCCTTTATGGCACATTTTATGGGCCATTACAATTTGTGTTCCATCAATGTCCATGGGAACAATTTTTTTTGCAGAATTCCCAAATTTAGTTGAGCTAGGATAAGAAATGTAAGAGATACAGACCTGTAAACACAGCTTACATGCAAAATTTGATGTGAAATGAGACACATTTTAAGGGCTATCAGAACTTGGGTTCCACGGGAGCCCATGGGTTACAGGAACCAGAATTACTTATGCAGCCCTTAAGATAATGCTATATATATAATGAAGCCCAAATTTGGTTGTGCTAGGATAAGAAATGTAACGAGACGTAGAATTGTAAACACAGCTTACACGCAAACCTTGATGTGGGACGGCGACAGTGATTACGAAAAACGAAAAGTCTAGCTAAAAACTACTAATGGGACTGCAATGAAACATTTTTTTCCAAACCCTACCTTATTTATTGGAAAAATAAAGTTCAATATCAGTGAATCAATAGAAACAATAATTGTTTTGTTAAATGCTTTGTAATACTATTCATAACGTTGGATCACATCTATAAGGCCATACAATATTTCAGAGGCATATATCTTATAACTTGTACATCAAAATATGACTTAGAAATAGACAAAAGATATTAAGTACATTACGTATCATCTTTTATATTGGTTTCTCTTTACTAAATTGAATACTGATGGGTGATACATGGCCACACGATAAGTTTGTTCTACCAATTTTCTTGTCTAAATATATCCAGTTATTCACAGGGTTTGACACTAATGTTGGTCCAGGGACCCAAGGCCCGTACTTTTCACATTGGGCCCTTTAATATATATATATATATAATTTATATATATTAGTTATTATTTGTTACCCAAGTCTAGAATTGTTACTTATAAACACCTTTTTGTAAGGGTGCACGTTGTTGGCTATATAATAAATTAATAAGAAGAAAACATAAGTGCCCATTTCATACCAGTTGTTGTATTTCGCACTTGAGCAGGACACTGAAAACTTTCCTGTAGCTGGGATACGTCTTCATGTTTTCCAGTGTTCGCAGCAAACTCACTCTTCCAAACACTTCCATTGTTATCTGTAAATATAAAATAATCTTTTTAATAATTATAGTTTTTTTGAACCAATAAGAGGATCCATTCCCAACTGCAAAAAGTATATTTTCCCCCCAGTTCAGGTGTAAAAAATTCCCAACTGAAAGCAATTCCAATTTGGAAATAAAAATTGAAACAAATTTGTTGCTGGAAGTTTCTCTGTATAGATCATGATTTGTTGTTAGACTGCTACACTGCGCAAGTATGCATGGTAATGTGTTTGCATGGTATACTATTTAAAGGGAATGTAGCGACACAGCAAAACCATCTGTATTATTGAGAGTTCTGAAATACTTGAATAAGGGTGAAAGAATTATCAAAATCGGATGATAAACAAAGAAGATATGATCATTTAAAGTTTCTGTTGAAACGGATATGGGAGCGGCCATTTTGAGAGCTATGACATCACGGTTCTAAATGACCAAATATGGAATATTTATAAATATGAAAATTTACTGATTTTTAGAGAAAAATAACAAAAACTGTATGAAAAATATGTAATACTTAATGGCAGTAATGATTTATATGATCAGTAAAACAAGAGGCCCAAGAGGGCCTGTGGACGCTCTACTGGCTCAAGATAAAGTTTATGTATAAGGGGCCATAAGTATTTCAAAAATCATTCAACCAGAACATGGCAACGACAGGTGCAACTAGGCTTAGTACTGATCATCCTCGCCAAGATTCGCTGAAATCTGGCAAAGAGTTCAGAAGAGACTAATCTGGACAAAGTTTGTGTATTAAAACATTTAAAAGGTCATAACTCTGCCAAAAATCATTCAACTGAAATATGGCAATGATATGCACAACTAGGCTTGATACTGATCATCCTTGTCAAGTTTCGCCTTTATCCAGCCAGGGGTTCAGGAGAACTAGCCTGGAAAAAAATGGTGGTATCAAAATCCTTTAAAGGGCCATAACTCTGCCAAATATCTGTAAACCGAAACGTGACGATGACATGCACAACTAGGCTTGGTGCTGATCATCCCTGCAAATTTTCATTGAAATCTGGCGAGGGGTTCAGGAGTAGTAGATCAGAACAAAGTTTGTGTATTAAAACCTTTAAAGGGCTAAAACTCCACCAAAATCATTTAACTGGAACACAATGACTATGTACAACTAGGCTTGGTACTGATCATCCCTGCAAAGTTTCAATGAAATCCGGCCAAATGAAGGCCCTTTCGTCTTAATCAGGCCAAGATATAGCATATTTCAGAAAATCAAGGGCCATGACTCCGATGTAAATGGTCCAATCTGGATGTTTTTCAAACTTTTCCAAGCTTTCATTGATATTAACAATCTGGTAAAGTTTCTTAAAGATCGGACAAAAGATGAAGGCCTTATCGTCTTAACGAGGCAAAATATAGGATTTTTTACTAAATCAAGGACCATAACTCCACTGTTACTGGTCCGATCTGGCTGGTTTTCGAACTTGACCGAGCTGTCATTGATATTAACAATCTGGTAAAGTTTCATAAAGATCGCATGAAAAATGAAGGCCCTATCGTCTTAACGAGGCAAAGTATAGCATTTTTAACTAAATCAAGGGCCATAACTCATCTGTTACTGGTCCGATCTGGCTGATTTTCGAAATTGTCTGAGCTGTCATTGATATAAACAATCAGGTAAAGTTTTGTAAAGATCAGATGAAAGATGAATGCCCTATCGAATTAACGAGGCAAAATATAGCAATTTCAAACTAAATCAAGGGCCATAACTCATCTGTTACTGGTCCAATCTGGCTGTTTTTCGAAATTGTCTGAGCTGTCATTGATATAAACAATCAGGTAAAATTTTATAAAGATCAGATGAAAGTTCAAGGCCCTATTGAATTAACGAGGCAAAATATAGCATTTTTAACTAAATCAAGGGCCATAACTCTGCTGTAACTGGTCCGATCTGGCTGATCTTCGAAATGTCCAAGCTTTCATTTATATAAACAATCTGGTAAAGTTTGGTAAAGATCGAATAAAAGATAAAGGCCCTATCGTCTTAACGAGGCAAAATATAGCATTTTTAACTAAATCAAGGGCCATAACTCCGCTGTTAATGGCCACGGCCTGCTAGTTTTCGAACTTGTCCTAGCTCTCAATTATATAAAAAATCTGGTAAAGTTTGGTAAAGATTGGATGAAAGATGAAGGCCCTATCATCTTAATGAGGCCAAATATAGCAATTTTAACTAAATCAAGGGCAATAACTCCGCTGTTAATGGTCCGGTCTAGCTGGTTTTCAAACTTGTCCGAGCTTTCATTGATATTAACAATCTGTGCAAGTTTGGTAAAGATCAAATAATAAATGAAGGTGCTAGAGTGTTCACAAGGCTTAATATGGCATTTTTCAGCAAAACAAGGGCCTTAACTCCGTTGAAATTATCTCGATCTTGCCGGTTTTCGAACTTGTTCAAGCTTTCATTGATATAAAGACACTGACAAAGTAAAGTAAAGATCCGATTAATATTGAAGGCCCTAGAGTGTTCACAAGGCAGAAAATAGCATTTTTCAGAAAAAACAAGGGCCATAACTCCGGTGTTACTGATCCAATTCAGCCGATTTTCGAACTTGTCCAACCTACTGATCTGGTTTTCGAACTTGTTTGAGCTTTCATTGATATTAACAATCTGTGGAAGTTTGGTAAAGATCAAATAATAAATGAAGGTGCTAGAGTGTTCACAAGGCAGAAAATGCCATTTTTCAGAAAAACAAGGGCCTTAACTCCGGTGTTACTGACCCAATTCAGCCGATTTTCGAACTTGTCCAACCTATAATTGGTATTAACAATCTGTGCAAGTTTAGAAACGATCAAATAATAAATGAAGGTGCTAGAGCGTTCACAAGGCAGAAAACAGCAATTTTCAGAAAAATCAAGGGCCATAACTCCGGTGTTACTGATCCGATTTGGCTGGTTTTCGAACTTGTTCGAGCCTTCATTGATATTAACAATCTGTGCAAGTTTGGTAAAGATCAAATTATAAATGAAGGTGCTAGAGTGTTCACAAGGCTTAATATGGCATTTTTCAGCAAAACAAGGGCCATAACTCCGGTGAAATTATTCCGATCTTGCTGGTTTTCGAACTTGTCCAAGCTTTCATTGATATTAACAACCTGTTAAAGATTGGTAAAGATCGGATGAAAAATGAAGGCCCTATGGTGGTAACAAGACAAAAGTTAACGACGGACGACGGACGGATGGACGGACGACGGACAACTCGTCATCCCATAAGCTCTGCTGGCCTTCGGCCAGCAGAGCTAAAAATCATTCATTTGCAGTGATTTTCTTAGTTTTAAATGATATTTATCAATATTCCATATATGGTAATATGGAACTATGACATCATAGTTCTAAAAATGGCGGCTCCAATATTCGTTTTAGAACAACCTTTAAATGGTCATATCTTTTTTGTTTATCGTCTGATTTTGGTAATTCTTTCACCTTTTTCCAAGTTTTTCAGAACTCTCAATGACAGAGCTTGTTTGGCTGTGTCGCTACATTCCCTTTAAGCATACATGTACATTTTAAATGCTTTTATTGATAGTGAAAAATTCCCAATTTAAGACAAAGGAATGCAAATGTTCCCAACTGAACAGTTACCGGTACCATTCCCAAAAGGGTGAAAAAAATCACTGATCAATAACTCTGTTGATATCAACATGAATTTCTAAAGGCATATTTGACTGAAAACATAATAAATCAAATTAGTTCCTTCAGAAAATTTCTAGTGAACAATTATCAATAGCCCTTTAGCAATCATCTTGGCGAGTTATTGATTGCCAGAAAACTATATCATCATAACTAAAGGAGTGTTTAATGCTTGCGAATTTTATATTGCAAGTGCTTCAAAAGTTTAAAAGCATTTTGAGAAACTGACTGGCAGTAAAAACAGCTGTTATGTGAGCCCTGAAATAAAAGTATATCTTAAAATTAATGTGATTACTACTTGTGTGCTATTTTTACAGTATCACTTGCGATGTTGCACTCTCTGGAGTATCATAATTTTATTGTCAAATTATGAAAAAAATATATAAAAAAATTAGTATGTTTAAAGGGACAATGTCCGCAACTTTTAGCTTATAAAACACACACTAATTACGTTCACAAATATTACGCACTAAACAATATTGAATATTTACTAATTTTATTCAAGATTTACAAATAATAATTAAAACCTTTTTTTCAAATTCACGAATGTATTACTGCAGACTTCTTTGGGTCTATGCTCAATATTTCATCTATACATTTCACTGAATAAAAGTCAGACAGTTATTTGGTTATGCTCAGTATCTGCTAACTTACGGACAGTGTTCCTTTAAATAAGCTTTATCAAAAGAAAACAATGTTGGATTTTAATTTCAGTCTTGCAATTACTTCTGGCACAAATGTCATGTGGATTGATCAAAAAATATATCATTATGACAGTTGTGCAGATTGCCTCGCCCAACGTGTTAAAACAACTGATCAAGCATTAATATTACAAACATGTCTATATATACTATGCCTTGCACAACAGGTTAGAAGAACTCCACTTGCGGCGAATAAAAAGTTTGTCTGTGCTGTACTGTCTTGACCTTTCTTGCCCCTTGAAAATGACAAGCGTTTACCTGGACATGATCAATTTAAAGCGCATCAAGACCCTGATCAAACGTGGCCTTTTGAGAGCCTGCTTGATCAGTTCTGATTGGCCTGAGATTGCCGGCATGTAACTGTTGGCCATTGAAAACTGAACGTCACCAGATTGATGTCAAAATGTATGTCAAACATTTGTTCTGCCCTCAATGTTTCTGCTCGGCACCGTGTTTTTGTTTTAGATTTATATAACTTCATTTTGTGTCGCGTAGTGAAATGAAACATGACTTTTTCGAAAAAATTGGGTAGCTAGGAAAACATTGACATTAAGGTGGATTGGAGTGGTGTGCCTTGATAGATATTGAATACCATAAACCATAAATGGTATTCAATGGGATATGACTTTTTTCTCAGTGAAAAAATACCGCAACTGTCACGATTTTCTGTAATAAGATACCGCAACTGTCACGATTTTCTGTAATAAGCTTTCTGGATGATGGTAATACACATATTTAGATCTTAGGAACTATGAGCTTTTGCAACATTAATTTAGGCAGGCACTGTAGGTAGATGTGTTATATAAACCGGTCCTGATTAAAGTACCCCGGGGAAATGTACCACCACTTTCGGTCACGTGTTTTATTAATCTGAGCCTTCTCTGACCTTACCAGCCCTTTTTACGATTTTGACATTTCATCTGGCTGTGTACATAAAAAGCCACAAAAGCCACACAGTGATGTACACAAACAATACTAGTAAATCGAGTCCTATGTACATTTTATACACCGCGTGTAGGTAGTTACACACATTTTTCCCCAGTCGTGTCAAATTGATTGACAGCGGCATCTCACAAGGTGAACCGTCGATCGAGGTCAGTGGGTGCGGAAATGTCTGTGATGTCGCTACCGACTTTACTTGTCACAAAATGGGGAAACTCTAACCTGTTGTGCAAGGCGTAGTATACACATACACTCTTTCGAGTATACTGACCGACCCATTTCTGAGGAAAGTTTAAATGAATCGATGATACTCAGAAGATACCTGCACATAATCCCCGTGAGGGGGTGCTGCAGTATCAGTAGACAGATAGATAAATACCGGGAAGATGGATTTCGGGTTCATAAGGAAGGAGATTTAACTCCTTTTTTAAGTCATATAATAATATATATGTGCCAATTAAAAGTACAGTTAACTTTAGATGAACACACAAGTTCATCAAGGTCATTAACGTGCACAAGGATGCATGGCTCTCTGGCCGGCCCTGCACACAGGACCGTAGGCTTTCCATCCCTACCTTGCCTGAGTACGGTACTGCATGAATGCATCTGAAATGTCTGGGATGGGAATCAAACCAGTAGACCTATGGAACAAGATGCAAGTACATTATAGGGGATTTATCGCAGGGATGAAAATCCCCTTAACGGTATCAACTTTTGTCCACATACTATGAGTTTGAAAAAGATTATCCCTTTGGTTTCCGATTTCGGCCAAGTATATGAGAGTCAAGCTTACGGAACGGGAAACCAGTCTCTACTACCGCTGATAGGCATGGTAAATTCACTTCGGGCCTTTTCGGCGATGTCCCTTGTCTGGGCGCCAATCGCAACATCTCGCCATAAGCGAAGAATGACGGAATTTGCCGACTATGCAGGGCTCAATCTACAGGGCGATTCGGGCGAAGAACGCGCCCGCGATCTCTTGACTTCGCCTTAGCAGCACATCAAAGCGAAGTTCAAGTCGCCGAAATTTTTAAAAAAAAAAAAAAAAAAAAAAAAAAAAAAAATAATTTTTTTTTTAAAAAGGTACAGTATAGTAATAAATCCATTATCATAGAAATTTGCATCAATTTTTCAAGCTCATATTATAGAGTAAAAAGAATTAGTGTGCATTACACTGTATTCACTGCACTGCAATATACATGGTGATGACTATTCAACCGTTGTCTACGTATACACGTCGCGTGAAGTCTCCCTAAATTCTCTCCACTTCTCCCTAAAATCACTTGAGGGAGAAGTGACTTCTCCCTAAATTCCTGGCCTAGATTGAGCCCTGCTATGTACGATCAAAGACATCGGAACTCTTCGTTATTTTCCGCAATTAGAGAGGATGAATCAATACCTTCCAACTGTCTCGCCAATTGATTTGGGTTTTAAAAAACTCTATTTACTCTACTACTCAGGTCTTGCGTAAGTATCACAAGTCGTTGAAACAGACTAACGCATTAAATTACATACTAGTTAATGATGCCGTCATCAAACTGAGACAGTGGCATAGTGGTAAGGCCTAACAAAAAAATATGTGTATTTCCGGTTTCCCGACCGACCCTACTTTTTCACCGCCGACCCTAAATATTTTTTGCAAAAAAAAAAAAAATATGATAATTTTATTAGCCAGAGTAGTTAAACATCTAATCTGGATCCAAACTGTTTGCAAAGGTTATAAAGAAGTTGCCTTAGTACAAAAATGGCATAATATATGCGAACAATATATATATATAAAAAAAATATCTAAAAAAACAACTTTTTCCTAACTTTTTGACAGGGTGAAACCAGAGACACACATATTATTTTTTTTAGGCCTAAGCATGGTGGCCTGTCACGCAGGATATCCGAGTTCGAATCTCCAAACATTAGATTATTTTGTAATTATATTATTTTGCAACTGTAATAATTAATTAAAAAACTTTTTTTAAGGAATAAAATGAAAATAAGAAAATTAATAGAAGGAATTTTCTAAAGTGAATCGTGGTCTTTGATTTGGATTAGTCATCATAAACCGAGAACAAAAAACTCTAATGGCTCCAGTTCCCAGCATTTCCATGAATAATTTTGACAATACATGTACATCATATATTACTATTTTTGTTTTTTAACTAAATAAGTATTTAAAACGCAATTTATAATTAGAAAATGAGTTGAGAAATACATATTTTACAACCTAAACACTTTTATGATAAGGCTTCCTGGCAAACAAGTTTACTAATATATTATTATTTGTTTCAGTTAAACGTAACATTTTTTTTTATTTCAGATTTATAAATTACAACCGTATTTTTCATGTCACAATATAATTTTGTGCTTTGGATCACTGGTTTAAGTCATGAACAGTTTAGCATGCATACATTCTATATGTGTGCTTATCTTCTAGATTATTTAAATCTACTAGTTACCTACTTCCCACGACCAAGATGCAGAATTATGCTTTAAATATATTTTTGCATGAAATGAAATATGGATCTTTTTAAATTACCCCGATAATAAATATTCTAACTGATATAAATGTGTTTATTTGTGTATCATACTCATTTTTACAAGAGTTGTCTCCTGGATATATATGTTTATTTATATTTTGAATGTTAACTAAAGTGCACGTTTACATTTAACCGATGATCGATTATAGGCTTTCATAATTGATCATCATAATCGGATGCCTAACAAACCGATGATGGGTTTAAAACAATCGATTAATCGGCACATCACTAGCGTTAACATTAAATATTTCAAAAACGTCTTTTGCAAAAGCATTTGTGGTGCTAGTAAAATATGATGCCGAAATAATTTTAGTTGGCATATTTCAGAATTAGGAACATCGAAAGCTGCAATAATTCAAAGTACTAATGTACTATACAAAATCCCAGCATGTTCTTAGAAATTCTATCTAATGCATCATTGTACGACGTCAACCAATATTTCCCAGGTCATGCGCATATACTTATTTGAGATAATTACAAACTAGAATTGTTGTTTCGTACACAATAAAGTATAAAAAAAGGAAAAGTAAAACCATAAAACCTTGGGCTTTTCCTTTAGTTCGATCACCAGGTCAGCAAAATTGTGTGTACAATATATTTACAGCGAAAATGTCAAACTACTAGTAACTCCAACATATGTGTGATTTATAGAAACAGTAATAAAAAAATAATTAGAACCTAGCTCTATATATCGAATCTTTTTTTTTTCTAAAGAAAAAGGTGGGATACGGTCCATATATGTTTAGTAAAAAGACGAATGAGGATTACAATTGTTTGTGTATGTTTTCAAAGATGTGTATATATAGGTAATCGAAAATTAATCTTTGTTTTTCAATAAATATAATGTTATGGGAAAAAATGGTGAAAATGTTCAGTGACTCTATTTTTCCTCTTCTTTAGTGACATTTTGGAGTTAAAATGTCATCTTCAAAGACGTCTAGTGGGAAAAAAGTGTGATGACCTACTTTTTTTGATAATTTTGTATCTAAATGATACCAAAGAAACTTTAAGTATCAATGCAATACAAATCTCAGCACTACGTCCTTTCCAAGCCAACCCCACAATTGAAAAACAAAAACAAAAAAAAATCAAAAGGATAAATTCTACTCCGAGTGGCAGAGCTACTTGGAAACAGAGTTGTGGATGCCTGGAATAAACTTCCCAACGAGGTAATTGAGGCGCCTTCGCTCAATGCGTTTAAAAGTCGTTTAAACAAACATTGGTTATGACATCCCACTTCATTTTCTCCAAGTTTTATATAACAACCGAAAGTAAATAAAAAACAGTTTGAAAAAGCACTATCAAGAAGTGCCTTAGAAGCGAATCGCTTACAACGGTATCTGCTACAGTATAAGAATACAGTACACATATATATTTTGTTGACAACATAAATGATCACAAATGACAAAGAAAAACAAATGGTTAAAAATTGATACGTTACCACCTTAAATCCTACATTATATCCATATATATTAGAATGTAAAACATGAAACAATTCTGTTGTCAAATATAACTATGATTTAAAAAATAAAATTCTCAAACTTGAAAATTCCCAAGCCAACAACCTTCAAGGGACTCTGTCCATAAGTAAGCAGATATTGAGCATAACCAAATAACTCTCTGACTTTTATTCAGTGAAATATATACATGAAAACTTGAGCATAGACCCAAAGTAGTCTGTAGTAATACATTCGTGAATTTTAATTTTTTTTTTTTTAATTATTATTATGTTAATAATGTGGGACCCACTTTATTTACCTTTTCTGCTGATCAAGTGACTTCCAGTTTTCTATCTAGTATGTATTGTGCAATATGTATAGCCTGCTTAGCTCAGTCAGGAGTGAGGTCGACAATCTCGCGCTCACTTTATTACGCGAGAGTGTAATTTTAGTTTGGGCTGCGAGTTCAAACGCACAAAATCAGGAGTGAGGTCGACACTTTCGCGCTCACTATTATTACCCGACAGTGTAATTTTAGTTTGGGCTGCGAGGTTCAAACGCACAAAGCGGCACTTCCTTTTTTGCATCGCAATTGAATTCCATTAAACAATCTTGCATTTAAATAGTAAATATTCAACAACGTTTAGTGTGTTATTTTTGTGAATGTTATTAGTGTGTGTTTTATAAGCTAAAAGATACAGACATTGTCCCTTAAAGTTAATTACTCAAACGGATAAATCCCCATTTAGGCTGTGCATCTGAAATGTCTGGGATGGGAATCAAACCAGGGGACCTATGGAACAAGATGCAAGTACATTATAAATTATATAAAATTTTGTTGACCACTTGGCCACTGCAACCTACATGTCAGTCATCAAGAAAAAAAGGAATAGCTGAGTGTAAGGAGGATTTGAAATACCCTATAATTGTAATGGTGCCAGTGGTGGACAATAGCAAATTATGCCGGAACTTGGCGGAAGATGGAGTTGGCTGTTGGGCATAAGAAAATCACCCCCACCTACAGGCTACACTACAGTACAGATTTGGCTATTTAAGTGCGCTTTCGAGATCAAAAGAATGGAAGTAAAATAAATTATATCAAGTATATACGCAATCATAATCTGCAACAACAAATTAATGCTCACCCAGTTTCTTTTGTCTATAAATTTCGTTCGATGTGATCGAAAAATCAATAATCAATACACAAACGACATTTTTACCTCGAAATAAAGAGAGTCAACACCGGCAAGGGGAGACCATTCCAACTATTCCACTTCAAATGCCAATTTGGACATGTTTGCGGTGTGATATTTCAAAGTAGTTTTCATTGTAGATATTGGTAAGTTACTGGTCATAAAAATGGTATCTGATTATTCAGAGTTATATTTATGTTGCTATACTCACACTGAACCAAAAAATGTCAAAGGTCTAAGAAGAAAAAAAGTGGTTTCTAAAAGTGTCAGAAAATGCTAAAGTAAGAAGTAATTTGTTTGTTTAGCTGACATTTATTTGACATGTTTGATACATCCAAGGACTATATGCGGGGATATGAAACGCTAGCACTAGTGCTGATTTGTTTTTCATTAGACAGATCACTAGAAACACGCGGGGTGTCCAGGGCTTTCCCCAGGATTTTTTTAAGGAGTGGTGGCATTTTTTGCGTACAAAGGGGGATGGGTGTGGGAAAGGGGGTGGTACCCCCTTCCCGCGTCATTTTTTTTTTTTAATGGCAGTTGAAAAGAAGAGATTTGGCGTATATCTGGTATCAGAAAGAATGAATGAAATAATAAAAAAACATATTTTATTATATTTTTATTTCAAAATCTTTTAATAAAAAATGCTATTCTAATACCAAATGCAATTGGTGGCAACCTTAATTATTTAATAAAGAAAAAATTATATCATTACAAAATCTTCACTGAACTTCAATAAGCAAACAAACGATTTCTCTTTAAAGTTCCCGAAAATATCGATTAATTAGCGTAACTATCAAGATAAAAAAACAGTTAAATATGCTGACTTAATTACTTGATTGAGTTATTATTAAATAATTACAAAATATCAACCTCATTCATTATACTTACGATTACATTGATTACGGTAATGTTCGTAAATTCATCCTACTAATACACGATAAACGTACGTTCAATTAAATTATCCATAAACCCGTCATTCAGCCCCATGCGTTACAAATACCAATCAACGTTACTGCTCTCCTTTAATCATGACCAATTTGGGCAATAAACCAAATTTAATTAGCGGCACTCACTCCCCTAATCATCTTTTGTTTACTTAACACTTAGCATATAAAATGCCAGGCATAACACAAGCCCTGTGTATTGAGTACCACGTGACCGCCTTTACTGCATCAACACGCGTCATAGCTTCAGGCAGTTTACACACAGCCAGGTAATCAGCTGTTCAGTGATAATTGTATATTGATAGGATTAAGGGATCGCGGCAAGGGATTTAAAGCATCGCGGCTACATTAAGGCGTGGCGGTAAGTCACTTTCTGAGTTGAAGGCATCGCGGCACCGCCACGCCATAAATGGCTGGGGAAAGCCCTGGTGTCATCAGGGTTCTCCATATCGGTGTGCCCGGCTATTTTTACCTAGCGCCCGGCTATCTGTATTTTATAAATAATCTTTTAAAATAGAGCGCAAAACTGACATTTTTGCAAACACATGCTGATTGGTTTATTTCCTACATGTAACTTGACACCTCTGTTGTTTCATTCTTCGAATTAACCCACTAGCCCAAAGCCCGGGGCTAGTAAAGCGATGGGGTCATTGTCGTTACAGAACTACAGAAAGGCACCCGGGGTACATTTATGTATACAGAAACGTACCCGAAAACCATCGAAATCCAGAAAGGACCCCAAATATACATAAATGTACCCGAGCCAAAATACAATGTCGTAAAACGCGGCCGTAACACATTCTGTTACTTCATGGAAACCAAACTTTCATTGTTTACAAAGTTTAATCGATTCATTTTTTAAAGGGAAACACGGCAATCTTGAAGTGTTTGAAAGTGTGTGTAGTTCTGAGGTTTATAGTCCCTCCACCAACAAATCCGACAAGCGGATATCTTGAAGCGATGGGTACAATAGTCTGGAGTATGATCTGCGTTGACTATGTTGGTTGATCTGGTGCTGCTGTGTTGTCGGTTCTGATGATCGTATGTTGGTGGTTGTCGCTTCCGCCCTGTGGTTTTCGCTGCGGCCGTGAGGTGGGGGGTCTGGCGACATCCTCTAGGTGGTTGAATCAACTAACTACTGGGCTGGTGCAGTTTAGGTAGCCCAGTTTGGGGCCACACCCATCACAGTATGACCCCTGTGCCGCACACACCATCCGACGGCCCGTACATCTTCCCCTCTTTGGTCTTCAGTCAAATATAGGCCTCTGCGTCGATCCCTATTACTGCCTACATACTGCTACTTCTACTGTGTGGGGTTGATCTCAGCTCCGGCCTGCAGACTTCTGACGTCAAGAGTTTGGTGTAGCCATCAGGTGATGTGTGATGTGACGGGACGCAGGAGACATCCTCACTCTAGCGGGACGCCGTGCGCTTTTAAAAAATAAAGATTGGCGTTTGTCCCTTTAAAAACCGCCCGCAGTTGCCTCCGCCTTCAAGGAATACAGATGGTCTAAATATTTGACCTACTGTTCTTGAATGACGAGCTGCGTATTTGTTTACTATTTTTGCGCGGGGTTTGATGATTTACAACTTCCGGTTTTACGACAATGCATTTTGTATTTTAGGCAGCCTAAATATGTTTTTAAGAACATTAGCGCAATATATATAGTTATGATAAGTTTTATCAAGTTCTAAATTGTTTCAATTCCGCCAATGAGATCTTGTTTGTCCGGGTACGCTTCTGTATATTTGGGGGCCTTTCTGGAATTCGAAGATTTTCGGGTACGTTTTTGTATACATAAATGTACCCCGAGTAACTGTAATTTGGGCTAGTGATTTTTGTTTAATTTATGTAGTCGGGCTAAAGGAAAATGTACGGGTTTTCATTGAGTATATAAGAATTTGGGCTAGTGACACAAACAAATTAATTCAAAGACTGTTGTTTTTTTACTCAAAAATTACCTTTCAGACAGTTGTAATGTTTGAGTTTATGGCTGTGTATTCAGTTATCGCATGTAATTACATGAAATGATGATGGCACATAAATAATCAAACATTGTTGATTTAGCACATGAATGTTTGCATGCTTTTTATAAAGAAATAAGGAAGAAATCTCCAGTCTAAGTCTTTGTTTCTTACATCAAACATTTACAACGCTAAAGGAATTGAATAGAATTTAACCACGTCAGGTATGGATGCAATGTTACGTTACAAACATTGACTAACTTCATCTCTCTACATAATTCAAAGAATTAAACTAACCTTCCAAATAACAGAAAAAATGCACTAAAAAACATTTAAATTATCAAAACCCTGTCCAGGTGTTCAGGTCATATAATCATGTATATGTGCCATTAAAAGTAGAGGTTTATTGAACGTTTTTTAAAATACCTGTGGTTGAATATATGCGTAAAATTAATTCTGAGTTGGTAACCCTTAATTTGATGCTCCAGTTTTGAGTTTGCCCTAATGTTAAGAAATGGTGAAAATCAGTTCTTTAATTTGGCTGTTGTTGGTGGGATAGCTACTTTAAGAAAAAATAAATAAAGAACTAGAGATTATTTAACTGCTGGGATCGATTATAGGTAAATCCTTCACGAGATGTTATGCATGTGGTTCCTTTCATGAACGAGTGCAACACACGCCTACCATTGAGTGAAGGATTTCCATATAATCGATCACAACAGTCAAATAATCTATTACATTTTTCATCAGATTATGTATGATTTTAACCAGAATTATTCGCTTTATTTAGCATTATCTGCAGATGACGTCGATGTCACCAACACGTTATTGACGTCATAACTCAACGTCACAGTTAGTTAATTTTGTTCGGAGTTAGTTATTAATATTTAGCGATTATGAATATTCTTCCACTGAGAAATCCCAATCTTTCACCCATAGAAATGTTATAAATAGTGGATTTTTGTTGGTTTGGAGTGAATATAGGATTTATTTTCATCTCGAAGTGAGAAAACTTATATTTTCACGAGTTTTCTCACTTTTTAGCACAAGTGAATGTTTAAGTTTTTTCACTTCGAGATGAAAATAAATCCTATATTCACGACAAACCAACAAATTTTCTATTTATTAGCTTGACTATTCGAAGAATAAGAGAGCTTATGTAATCACCCCGGCGTCGGCGTCCCACATCAAGGTTTGCGTGTAAGCTGTGTTTACAAGTCTATATCTCTTACATTTCTTATCCTAGCACAACCAAATTTGGCCATGGGCTTCCTTATAGCATTATCTTAAGGGCTGCATAAGCAATTTTGGTTCCTGTAACCCATGGGCTCCCATGGAACCCAAATTATGATAGCCCATAAAATGAGTCCCATTTCACATCAAATTTTGCGTGTAAGCTGTGTTTACAAGTCTATAATTATGTCTTACAATTCTTACCCTAGCACAACCAAATTTGGCCATAAGCTTCCTTATAGCATTATCTTAAGGGCTGCTTAAGTAATTTTGGTTCCTGTAACCCCTGGGCTCCCATGGAACCCAAATTCTGATAGCCCTTAAAATGTGTCTGTATCACATAAAATTTTGCGTGTAAGCTGTGTTTACAGGTCTATATCTCTTACGTTTCTTGTCCTAGCTGAACTAAATTTTAGAATTGGTTTCCTTATAGTATGTTGTAAAGGGTTGGATAAGTAATTTTGTCTTCTGCAAATTCTGGGCTCCCATGGAACCCAAATTGTGATGGCCCATAAAATGTGCAATAAAGGCAGATCTAGGTTTGCATGTAAGCATGTATATATATCTATAATTTTGGTTTGGGATTTCTTATAGCATTATGCATCTATTATTCTCTGAAAAATCGAATAGTCGAGCTGCGCTGTTCTCCGACAGCTCTTGTTATATACTTTTTATCATGCAACACTACCAGACTGTTTCAAACAGAAAATATGTTTCGTTCCGACAGTTCCCCTTTAACGTATTCGCAGATAAATATAGTAACGCCAGCGCATGAGGTGATTTACATATATTTAGTGCGCATAGAATATAGTTCTAAACTTTGACACGAATTATGACTGTTATAAGCAAATGTAGAAAAAAGTAGTTCCATTTTTTCCATATTCTCACTGTGAAAATATAAACAATAAGAATATAAGGTTTATTCTAACCATACAATCCACTATTTTATTGGGAAGTATATAATAAATATAATTTTTTGTCTTACACCAATAGTTCTAACTGGTTATATGAAACAAGTTTGAAGTGGAAGTAATTACCTGCCAGATGACAATATGTTACAGTTATTCTATTATATTAGCTCTTCAAAAAGGAGATTAACGAAATGGAGCTTAAATTATTTTTACAATACTTTGAATCGTTTATAACATCTCCAGGTTCTGGTGTGATGGAGTGTATGTGTGGGTGGGTGTGGTGGAGGGTTTCAGTCCAGGAGGCATGGGAGGTTGGCATAGGCGAGAAGAGGGGCAGACTTTGGGTCTTGGTTGAGGGCAGGGGTAGATCTACAAGATCAGTCAGGGATGTTAGACATGTTAGACCAATATTTTAGGCTTTTAAAAAACAAAATTTGCGTTACTTTTCTTTCTAACGTGAAATTCGGGCATTTATTTAACTGTTATCCGAAAAAAAATACCAAAAAAAAAGGATTATTAATTTGGCTTTGTTATTTGGCTTTCTGTCAATATAAAATATTTAAAAATGCAGCAATAAATGGATATATCAACCTACTCATGAAGTGGTGTGGGATGTTTCAGGGCACTCGTTTGGCCCTCCCCTAAAAGTGTATATTTTTTCCCTTTTCCTCTTAAAAAAAACGAAATAAAAAAATAAAAATAAATTAATGTAACTTTTTAAACTCCAATACAGGAAAACAGCATATATTTTGAAATTTGGAATGGTACATTCTTGGTGCCGCTTATATAATGAAAAAACAACAACACTAATTTGTGTTTCTTAGAAATTCCCCTTTGATATGAAAACAATGCTAAATTGTCCTTCCTGAGGGCCCTGGTCCCCGTCCCCTAAAAGAAGACTAGTACCCTGTGTTCCGGGGGATTTCTGGCAGTCTGGAATGATCAGTCTAGAGAAAAACGATAACCATACATGGTTATCAAAGCTTCTTCTTTTCCCTCAATTTTCTTCACATCAGGCCAAATAAAATAATGTGTGTGGCTCCGGTTAACTGACAAACCCTAGACTTTTGGGCAGTTTTCTCTGACCCTAATTACTTTTTCTCCTTTTTCCGATTAAAAGTTCAGCTCTGTCTGTACATATTATCATCAGTACAATGTAGAAAAATAGAAAGTGTTGATCTCAATGTAGACATGTTCCTGTTTCTCAAACTTTGAGAATTGACGGCATTAACAATTTTTTTTTCATTTATAAACACTTGCATGATTGCATGATGGAGGAAGAAACAAGGTAACAAACAATTGCTGTCTATGCTCATTTTTCCGGTTAAAAAATCAGTCTCCAAAAAAAAAGAAAGATAAAAAAGCTTGTTTTTTAACTACTTATCGTTCCTAATTCCCCCCCCCCCCCCATTTAACCGGAAGCACACATATTTTATTTTGGCTGAATAAGTGTTCAATATTTGATTGTGCTAATTAAAAACTACAGCTGAAGTATTATTCAGTGATCACCAAGCTGTTATTTGTTTACAGGTGACTGAATTAAGACGTCCAAAAATGGCGATGGATAACAAGTTTCTACTTTACTCGGCGATACTCTGTGTCACCGTGGGAGCGTGCTACTTCAAGGCTCTCGACTGTGGTTTCGTGTTTGACGACATGACGGCAATTGTCGAGAACAAGGATCTCCGACCCAGGACTCCTTTTTCCAACCTTTTCCTGAACGATTTTTGGGGAACTCCCATGAATACGGTATGTTAGCTGTTCTGTTTTCAGGAGCAAATTCCTAGTACCGTAAACGAGCATGTAATACTAAAGGATGGTTAGAAATGTCGGTATTACCATTTTCGAATTTGTTTCCGTATTAAATGTCATTTATAAATGCAAATTGTATTATTAATTATTAAAAGATTCGTTTGTTTGGGGTTAAAGTAATTTTTCATCACATTTTAGGCTTTGTATTACTGTAGATTTTTAGTGGTGGAGGCAGACCATCCACTTATTCCGGGGTAAAACCAGTACTGTATACTGTCTGCCATCTGTAAGAATTGACACTTCCTCATTTACAAGTCGAGCTCCCGGCGGTTGAACCCGCAATGTTCAGAGTCAAGGTTTTAAATTAAAAACATAATATTAATGAGTACATATACTGAACCAACAGCTAACGGACCAGCAGACAATACCTTTAATATCTCAATAATAACAATCAATGAATCAAAACAAATTTCATTCTGAACGAGACAAATATCTTGACAATAACAACTGTAAATTTAAAAAATTCATTTAAATCACCTGTCTCAAATGGTACCAGTCGGCATATAATAAGTTCATACATTAAAGGTATTGTCTACTGGTGCGTTAGCTGTTTGGTTCAGTATATTTACATCCTGATCTTTATGTGTAAGGCTATTATAAGGCTTCCTTTCCATGTGATGATTTATGTCAAATGACAGAGAACCCATTCCAAATTAATTTCAAAGAATATAAACATCTAAAAGGATTCTTGGGGCAAAAAAATGTGTTGTGTTTTAGAAAATATGCTCCAAATGAAAGTTTTAAACAAGATAGGTAGGTTTGTATTGTTTGTTTTCTTATTTTATATACAAAATATTTGATTTTCTTAACATGTGAAAATACTTTCTACCCCTTATATCATGTTATCTAAACACTTAATAAATATATTTGGGGGAATAAGGTCCAATTTGCTGTATTATTTCATATGCACATAGCACCAAGGGGGCAATTATATTTTACTTTAGGTTAGACAGTTTGAAATTAAATTGTTTAGATATACTCATTATACTGATATGTACGTCGTTTCAGGAGAGGAGCCACAAGTCTTACCGGCCTTTGACGGTTTTCACCTTCCGGTTCAACTACTGGTTGAGCGAGCTGGACACAATGTCGTACCATCTCATCAATATCATCCTTCATGCTGTCGTCTGCATCATGTTCATGAAGTAGGCATCTTCAGAAACGTTATTTACTGGGTTGCTTGTGTAATTATTTCAAATTGAGACACTTAGGGATCACTTTGTCGGTTGTCTGTCATCCTTCGTCGTCATCAGTCCTTCCGTCACTCTTTAACCTGCAACTTAAACTTGAAAAGTGTTTAACCTATGTTCATGAAACTTCACACACATCTTAATCTTACCCCAAGGAATGCCATTACACATGTTCATTGTTCAATAACTCTTGACTTTTATTTCGGCAGAGTTATGCACCTTTTCATAAAACTTTAACATGCAACCTAACCAAGCTCATAACTTGGCAAAATATTGTCCTTTGGTCATGAAACTTTATTTCTGTCTTACAAATTATTCAATATTATTGACGTGTCCAATAACTCTGTCGTCTGCATCATGTTCATGAAGTAGGAATCTTTATCAAACTAGTATACCTGTTCCCTGTGTAATTAATTATCTATTTGAGATTCACTAGTTATGTCTCCCCCCCATACAAATCGTGTCTCCACTGTATCTCTTGAACCGTTTGAGGGATTTTGAAATAACTTGGCACAAATGTTCACCACATCGAGATGACATGCAGAGCGCAACTTTCAGCCACGTTTATTCAAGGTCAAGGTCACCCTTAGAGGTCGAAGGTCATATGTACTATATTTCGTGTCTCCACCATATATCTTGAATCGCTTGAGGGATTTGGAAATAACTTGCCACAAATGTTTACCATATCGAGACGACTTGCAGAGCGCAACTTACAGCCACATCCATTCAAGGTCAAGGTCACCCTTAAGCTCGAAAGTCATATGCACTATATTTTGTGTCTCTGTCCATCACAAGTCGGTCTCCATCATATCTCTTGAACTGCTTCAGGGATTTGGATATAACTTGCCACAAATGTTCACCATATCGAGACGACGTGCAGAGCACAACTTCCAGCCACGTTCGGTCAAGGTCACACTTAGAGGTTGAAGGTCATATGCACTATATTTCGTGTCCTCTCCATATCTCTTGAACCACTTCAGGGATTTGGATATAACTTGCCACACATGTTCACCATATCAAGACGATGAGCAGAGCGCAACTTCCAGCCAAGTTCATTCAAGGTGAAGGTCACACTTAGAGGTCGAAGGTCATATGCACTATTTTTGGTATCCTCTCAATATCTCTTGAACCGCTTGAGGGATTTTGAACTTGGCACAAATGTTCAGCATATCGTGACGACGTGCAGAGCGTAACTTCCAGCCACGTTCGGTCAGGATGAATGTCATATGGGCTATATTTTGTGTCCTCTACATATCTCTTGATATCTCTGAGTCTTGAATCGCATGAGGGATTTTGAAATAACTTGGCACAAATGCTCACCATATTGAGACGACGTGCATAGCGCTACTTTCAGCCAGGTTGGTTCATCAGTTATGGGGGAGACATATGTTTTTGTTACAAAAACAACCCCGTCTAGTTCATATTGCATATTGCTGTTTACTTAAATTTTCGAACAGGTTTGATATGTAATTATTTTTTTTACAGGATGTGTACAATGTTTATACAAGAGCTGTCGTCATTTATTGCCGCCATGTTGTTTGCTGTTCATCCCATCCATACAGAGGCGGTAAGTGACAAATACCAATATAAATAACATTTGTTTGTGTACCCCGACTTCCATATACAGAGGTGGTAAGTCCCAAATACCGAAGAGAGAATAATTGGGTCTCTGATTTGGAAGACAGAAAAGAACATTAAAAAAAACTCCAATATACATAACATTTGTTTGTGTACCCTGACTTTCATACAGAGACTATACAGTCTTTGAATTAATTGTTTTGTGTCACTAGACCGAATTCTTATATACTCAATGAAACCCCGTACATTTTCCTTTAACCCGACTACATAAATTAAAAACAATGCACTAACCCGAATGGCGGTTTACTAGCCCCTTGCTTCGGGATAGTGGGTTAATTCGAAGACTGTGTATATATTTGTGAACTAGTCCATGCATACATACTCATTGATATTCCAGACAATCTGGGTTGTGGAACTAAAAACCTTAAGTATAAACACATTTCCATTACAGGTGACGGGTGTAGTTGGTAGAGCAGAGGCTCTGTCCTCCATATTCTTTCTGGCCTCCCTCATGGTTTACGCAAAATGTACCGGCTATCATAAAGACACCAGTGAGTAGAATTTCTCACTGTTTATTTTGTTTTACTGTTAATCATGGTCACTATAACTTATCATGATCACTGTTCATTATTTTGTATCATGCTCACTGTTTATCATGCTTACTGTTTATCATGCTCACTGTTTATCATGCTTACTGTTTATCATGCTCACTGGTTTATCATGCTCACTGTTTATCATGATCACTGTTTATCAGCTCACTTTTAATTATTTTGTATCGTGTTCACTGTTTAGCATGCTCACTGTTTATCATGCTCACTGTATATATTGCTTAATAATTTGTTTGAGCTAGGAAGTATAAGTTAGTAACAATTGGAGTAAATAGTTCAGTTCTTTAATTGGCTACAAAGTTTTCAAATATAAATACAGCATATTACATTTGTATTGTTTTTAAAGTAGATGTTCACTCTCAGAAATATTTGGTTACATTGCAGGATGGCGGCCATTGTTTGTCACTATTACACTGGTAACCATAGCGATGTTATGTAAGGAGCAGGGAATTACAGTGATTGGCGTGTGCGTCGTCTACGAGGTTTTTGTAGCTCAGAAGGTACGACAGATGAAACAATACGTTCAGTTCAAACTGTGATCATATAAAATGTTGTTTTGCATTGATAATACTAACTTGTATTTTAGACCATTCTTTATATTGTATGATAGAGCATTAGTTAATTTTAATTATATATACATTTTGTCGCTTTTTATAATTCAGGCCTTATTCAAAGATCTGTGGCAGATTCTGATGAGTATATTATCAGGCAACCCCAACATTCCAAAATGGCTGGAGGGATCCATCATTAGGTCTGCTGTGCTGGTAGGGAGCACTCTGTTTCTCCTTATTGCTAGGGTCAAGGTCATGGGCGCCCAGCTGCCTGTATTCACAGTGTAAGTTTTTACAAATGGTTTCTTGTTTAGCCAGACTAGCTTACGTTATTTTATAAGAATCTTTCATGGGTATCCTATAAGGATCGGGAATTCCAACACCAGGTATAATTGTTTTCAGAGCCTCGGATCCGATTAAAACAGTTATACCGAGTGTTGGAATTTCCTATCTGAACCGGATACCCATGATTGATTCTTTTTTCTTGCATATCATTGACACTTTGTACGTTGCCAACTACTAGCGTTTTGCATGATTTTAACTGTTGACGTTATTGATGTCGTTATTGGTGTGCGTGACTCATCTTCCCCCAAGTGTAAGATCAGACAATCCATCTCCCATACATGGATAATCTTATCCAGTATCATATGCAAGAATGTGTTGTCAGTCATAGATATATCGCAATTTTCTTGTTAATGCAATAGAACTTTCACCAAATCTGATTTGAAGGTTTGTTTCAATAAAATCTTGGACAAGTTTGACAATGAACAAAAGTGATTTACGGCGATTGCCCATGGATGTGTTGAAGCAAGTGAATTTCTCTTTATGCTATTATTAATTATAATATATTGTGGAGTGCTTTGATCTAGTATTAGAGCGTTGGACCCAAGATCAAAACGGTGTGGGTTCGATTTCCGCCATGACCATATGTGTTGAGTCCCTGAGCAAGAAACATTAACTGCATTTGCTTAGTACTGGTTCTACCCAGGAAGACATCAAGAGTAATCAGAATAAGTTCGGAGAGCTTTCGTTACAATCGATGTAAAATAACTAAGTTTAAATTATTGTCTAATAAGGTCACGTGCTCAATGTGTAGAAGAAGATGAAAAACCCTCTAAATTTTTTTGTAATTTAGAATCCCATAATTATCTTAGTAAAATTATCCCTAAAATTGAATTATCAAATGGTAACATAATAACAAATCAAAATGAAATTTTATCAGAAACTAAACTATTTTATGAAAACTTGTATTCAAGTAAAGATAACCATTTGGATGATGTAGACTTAAACGAAGAACTTAATTTTTCAAATATTCCAAAATTATCAATCGATGAAGCGAACAGCCTAGAAGGTCTTTTAACTCTTCAACAAGCATCACAAACTCTAACTGGAATGAAAAATAATAGATCACCAGGGTCAGATGGCTATGGGGCAGATTTTTTTAAAGTCTTTTGGAATAAAATAGGTCATTTTGTTGTTCGGTCAATTAACTATGGGTATGAAAAGGGGGAATTATCAGTTACACAGAAAGAGGGGATTATAACTGTTATTCCAAAAGAAAATAAGCCTAGACACTTTTTAAAAAACTACAGACCAATATCATTACTTAATTGTGTATATAAAATTGCTTCAGGATCTATTGCCAATAGAATTAAATCTGTGCTTAATAAATTAATTCATGAAAATCAAACAGGGTTTATTTCAGGTCGATATATGGGGGAAAATACAAGAATCGTGTATGACATAATGAATTTTACGGAAGAAAATAATATTCCAGGGCTTTTATTACTAGTTGACTTCGAAAAAGCGTTCGACTCAATTTCTTGGCAATTTATCTCAAAAGTTTTGCATTATTTTAACTTTGGGGAAATCATAATAACTTGGTTTAAAATATTATATAAAAATGCAATATTGGCTGTCAACCAAGGGGGCAACTTATCCGAGTTTTTCAATATTGGGCGCGGTTGTCGTCAAGGCGATTCGTTGTCGCCGTATATCTTTATTTTATGTGCAGAAATCTTAGCAATAAGAATTCGTAACAATAAAAATATTAAGGGCATTTCCATGAATGAAAATGAATTTAAACTGACCCAATTTGCTGATGATACCGCAGTCTTATTAGATGGCTCAGAAACCTCTTTAAAAGAAACACTTAATGAACTTTCATTTTATGCTAAAATTTCAGGACTTAAAGTAAATTTTGAAAAACACAGATAGTTTGGATTGGGGCAAAAAAATACAGTACAAACTCAATAAAAACAAAATGGAAATTAACATGGGGAAGTGAACAGTTTAAATTGTTAGGCATTACTTTTAATGTTGATTTAGAAAAAATATTAAATATAAATTATAGAGATAAAATTACTAAAATACAAAACCTAATAAAATTATGGAAACGTAGATATCTTACTCCAATTGGCAAAATAACGGTCATTAAATCACTGCTTTTACCAATTCTTAACCATTTATTTATATCACTACCTGATCCCAGTAACTCTATTTTAAAACAGTTAACAGATTTATTTTATGACTTTTTATGGCGGGGCCCAGCTAAAATAAAAAGAGATACCATAATTAAACAATATGAGGAAGGAGGGCTTAACATGATCAATATAAATGCTTTTATCCAAGGGCAAAAAGTAACATGGGTAAGAAGATTAATAGCAAATAAAGGACAGTTACACCACTTAACTAAGCATACAATAAACATAAATAATATAGTCAATCTTGGATCTAAATATCCAGAGGGTACACTTAGTACTATTAAAAACCCTTTCTGGAAAGATGTCATAAAATCATATGTCAACTATTTAGAACATAATAGCTGCAAGCTAAAGGAGGATGAGGTTTTAACTTCTTCTATTTTCTACAACCCAAATATACTAATTGGGTGTAATCACATATTTTATAAATCTTGGTATAATAAAGGAATATGTCTAGTAAATGACTTGATAATAGAAGATGGTAGTTTTTATACATTTACAGAGTTTAACTCCATATATAATGTAAATAGTAACTTTTTAAATTATAACGGAATTGTTAAGTCTATAAAATTGTGGGTTAGCAAGCTAAATATAGATTCATTCAATCATAAATTAACATATCCTATTATACCATCAAATATCCAATCATTAACTAAACAGCAAAAAGGATCTAAACATATTTACAACATCCTCAATAATGACTATACTCAACCTACTTCAAAAGCAAAATGGTTGGAATTATTTAATATTGATAATGAATATTGGAAAGAAATATACAAATATCCATTCAAAAAAAACATAAGTACCACCTTACAATGGTTTCAAACAAGAATCAACCACAGAATTTTAGCAACTCGTAGATTTTTACACAAAATTAATATCAAAGACAATTCAAAATGTCTTTTTTGTAAACAGGAAGAAACCCTTACACATATGCTGTGGTCCTGCCCTGAAACACAAACAATTATTAATGAACTTAAAAGATGGCTCTTTAATAATGAACAGGATTTTAATATTGATGAAAAAACCTTTATTTTTAACACAAACAAAAAGTACACATGGGTACAGTTATATCTTCTCTTAGAAGCCAAATATTATATATTTTCATATAAACATCTAGAAAAAAAACTTTCAATTATAACTCTAAAACATAGAATTAGAGAAGTGCTACAAGTACAACAGACAATAGCCACCAAAAACAATGACCTAGACAAATTCAATAGCATTTGGGACCCATATAAAGAACAAATTTTAAACCTTTAAGTCCTAAAATCTCAAGAATACCATCCCATGGACAAACATATTTTTAAACTTGTGTTAATATATAATAATAGAGTTGGACCAGGTGAAGAAGGCAATACCACACCCAAAACCTTATCTTCTATAAATAATCATAATCCTTAAATAAGTTAAAAGTTGACTATTTATTGTTCCCAATATAAATTGTTTGATAAACGTACATTATCATATGCCGTAAGCCAGATGTATTATATAAATGAATAAGGTGAAAAAATGTGGTGTGAGAGTGTTTTCTATTTGTATATATGTATGTGATGATTGTACAGTGTGCGGTGGGAACCCCGACCCACAACACACTTATTTACGGGGATAATAAATGGGTTGACCACTATGGCAACTGAAAAAAAAAAAAAAAAAAAAAAATATATATATATATATATATAATACATTGGATTTTCGTCAAATTTGCTTTGACCATTTCTTTTACTTAGATCTTGGATGTGTTTGACATTGAGCAAAGTTGACCATGCATTACAGAGTTAATTCCTTTGATTATATAAAATATGTGAAGTTCAGCTTGTTTATGCACTTCTCTAGTAAATAATACTCGACTTTTACCAGATTTAATATAAAACATGCTGGACTATTCATTAGCCTTTGCCAGTCACCATAGGCTGAACAAACTTTAAAATGGTTAAACCTTTTGTCGTGAAAATGTTAAAATAACTTTTCCTGGGTGCAAGTTGCAATCATGTTTGCATTAAAGTCCTTATAAACATTTCAGATTTGACAACTCGGCATCGAGAGAATGACTTCTGTGATTGGTTTTGGACTACCTAACATTGGGAATGTGTGTTATGATTTGATTGTATGCATACATTTCAGATTTGACAATCCAGCCTCCGTATCCCCCACCCCAGCCAGACAACTCACATACAACTATCTCCTGCCAATCAACTTCTGGCTCCTCCTATTTCCGGCGGATCTGTGCTGTGATTGGACAATGGGAACCATACCCGTAATTAAATCGATTCTTGATCCACGCAACCTGATAACCATTCTGTTTTACATCAGTTTTGGAAAGATGGTGCATTTCGCACTTGTAAAGCAGGGACGGCTCAACAGAGCTGTACTTATGGTATGCAAAAGGTTTATTAGTTTGACTATTTGAAGAATAAGATAGCTTATGTAATCACCCCTGCGTCGGTGTCCAACATCAAGGTTTGCGTGTTAGCTGTGTTTACAAGTCTATGTCACCCCACCCCCACGCACTCGGTTTTTTTTTGTTTTTTTTTTACATATTTCTGTGTTGCTTTGGTACATTCTTACACATATAGCTATGTTGCCCCGCCCTCTACCCCTACTCCACCCAACCCCCATGCCCGTTTTTTTGTGTGTTTTTTTTTTACATATTTCTGTGTTGTTTTGGTCAATTCTTACACATATAGCTTTGAACGCAATCATTTACTTATAAAACAATTTAGATTAAATTCAGATACACATATGAAATATCAGTAAAAAAACTGAAATGAAGCCACAATAAAAAATTGCCAGATATCCCCTCAGGGCACGAAAATTCACGAGTGAAACCCATGAATCTGTCGTCCGAGAGGACGAGTAACATTTCAGTAGAAAAAAACAACAAAGAAAATAGTTCTTACATAGTTTATTAAGCAATTAAATGCAGTTAATAGTCGCAACTCTGTTTTTTTCATCGATAAAATGCAATTTAAGTCAACCGGATATTGGGAAATTGACGGATTTCCGTTTTGGGACATTCTAAAATGGAGCGCGAACATTACGGTATTTGATGTTATACAAATAACATTTTCACGGGGTAAATCTTTAAGGGCACTAGTCCGCTTTTAGGTGACTGGGGCAAGGGCCTTTAGGAAGGGGAATTGCAAAAAGTATTGCTGTATTGGAATAACTTTTTTTAATAAAAAAATTGATGTTGTTAGCTCGACTGATCAGAGATCAGCAGAGCTTATGCCGTGGTGCGGCGTCCGTCGTCCGTCCGTCCGTCTGTCTGTCCGTAAACTTTTATTTGTAGCGACTACCTCTCTGAAACTACTGGATGGATATTCATGAAACTTTACAGAAATGTTGCCCATGAAGTCTAGTTGTTCCTAGCAATAATTCATGTTGATTTGAAATACAAGATGGCCGCCACGGCTAAAAATAGATTTTTTAAAATACAAGTTTGTAGCGACTACTTCTTGAAAACTATAAGTGATATTGATATGGGACTTTTTCTAAAATGATCAGCATGACATGATGTTGGTCCTTGTCAAAAATCAATAAATCAAAAGTTTTGGTTCAACGTTTTAGCATGGCTGCCAGCGGCCATCTTTGTTTACATAGAGTTATATAATGAAAACTTGTAGCGACTACTCCTCTGAAACTACTTGACGGATTTTCATGAAACTTCACAGGAATGTTGCTCTTGATGTCTAATTGATCCTAGCAAAATTTCAGGTCGGCCGGAAATTCAAGATGGCCGCCACGGCTAAAAATAGATTTTTAAAAAATAAGTTTGTAGCGACTACTTCTTGAAAACTATAAGAGATATTGATATGGGACTTTTTCTAAAATGATCAAGATGACATGATGTTGGTCCTTGTCAAAAATCGTTTTGATTCGACGTTAAACATGGCTGCCAGCGGACATCTTTGTTTACATAGAGTTATATAATGAAAACTTGTAGCGACTACTCGTCTGAAACTACTTGACGGATTTTCATGAAACTTCACAGGAATGTTGCTCTTGATGTCTAATTGATCCTAGCAAAATTTCAGGTCGGCCGGAAATTCAAGATGGCCGCCACGGCTAAAAATAGATTTTTAAAAAATAAGTTTGTAGCGACTACTTCTTGAAAACTATAAGAGATATTGATATGGGACTTTTTCTAAAATGATCAGGATGACATGATGTTGGTCCTTGTCGAAAATCGTTTTGATTCGACGTTAAACATGGCTGCCAGCGGCCATCTTTGTTTACAAAGAGTTATATAATGAAAACTTGTAGCGACTACTCCTCTGAAACTACTTGACGGATTTTCATGAAACTTCACAGGAATGTTGCTCTTGATGTCTAATTGATCCTAGCAAAATTTCAGGTCGGTCGGAAATTCAAGATGGCCACCACGGCTAAAAATAGATTTTTAAAAAATAAGTTTGTAGCGACTACTTCTTGAAAACTATAAGAGATATTGATATGGGACTTTTTCTAAAATGATCAGCATGACATGATGGTTATCCGAGTCGAACATTATTTTGATTCGACGTTAAACATGGCTGCCAGTGGCCATCTTTGTTTACATAGAGTTATATATTGAAAACTTGTAGCGACTACTCGTCTGAAACTACTTGACGGATTTTCATGAAACTTCACAGGAATGTTGCTCTTGATGTCTAATTGATCCTAGCAAAATTTCAGATCGGCCAGAAATTCAAGATGGCCGCCACAGCTAAAAATAGATTTAAAAAAAAATAAGTTTGTAGCGACTACTTCTTGAAAACTATAAGTGATATTGATATGGGACTTTTTCTAAAATTATCAGCATGACATGATGGTTATCCGAGTCGGACATTATTTTGATTCAATGTTAAACATGGCTGTCAGCGGCCATCTTTGTTTACATAGAGTTATATAATGAAAACTTGTAGCGACTACTCCTCTGAAACTACTTGACGGATTTTCATGAAACTTCACAGGAATGTTGCTCTTGATGTCTAATTGATCCTAGCAAAAGTTCAGGTCGGCCGGAAATTCAAGATGGCCGCCACTGCTAAAAATAGATTTTCAAAAAACAAGTTTGTAGCGACTTCTTCCTGAAAACAAAATCAATCAGTAGAGCTTCAAGGTCATTGACCTCTTGTTCTAATAACGACACGCTTTGGCAATTGGAAATCAGTGGAAGCTTATTAAAATACAGTTGAAGTTATGTGAATAGTAAGACGCTTGGTTTACCAAACGACAATAAACAAATGTGGCGAGCAGATTTGTTATTTTAAATCGAAACTGGTATAAAAATATAAAAATAAAAAAAATAAAAATTATTGGGATTTCTCCCACTCATTTATTTAAATTTTAATCAAAACATTTGTTCGGTATAATAAAATAAATATTGCATCCCAGTGAGGGTGACAGTGAATATTGTCAACCTTCGGGAAAATAATGTCAACCTTGGCTTCACCTTGGTTGACATTATTTTCCGCAGGTTAACAATATCCACTGTCACCCTAATTGGGATGCAATATTTATATAGTGTTAAATGATGGTATCTGACTACTTTGACTTATGAACTTTTACAATCAGAGCAGGACGAGTAAACATCCTATAAGGATGAGTAGCCAGTAGTCCTACAGGACGAGTATACAGTAAAATATATTTCGTCCCCTGCCCTCCCAGAGCTTATATATTGTTTTCCTAGATGTCCTCCAAAATATAATTATTTTTCGGGATGAGACCAAGGTTTGCATAGAAGGGATTGTCTTAATTACGGAGGTGGCTCAAATGACCTTATGCCTCCGATAAACATTAGCATGTGCAACTTGATTATAATACAACCTAATGTCAATATACTCCTACTTAAACAAGAGGGAAGAGATAGATATCTGAGTGCTGGCATAAAGTCAGTCACATGGTACTAAGCTTTCTGTGCCTCAGTAAGCACGTGACTACAATTAGCACGTGGCCAGCGTTCCTCGTGGCATTCTAAAGTATCATTAAAGAGTTACATTATCTTTTTGTTTTATTGGGACAAAACTTTGTTGGTAGCTTGTGGAATACATGGTTTTCATAGCATTTCCAGGTTTCTTGTTTGACAGTTGAAATACGGTATTTATGTAGTTTATTTTGGAGAGTGTTTATTTATGAGGTGATTAAATAAGCATGATTGGAATTTGTGTGCAGCTTAGTTAGCACTTGTCTTCAAGGGTCAGGGCTGTCTCTAATAGCTGGCTATATTCGCCATTTTTTTTTAATTTGTAGCCGGCTGTAAACATTTTTATTTTTTTTAAATCGGTATAAAATATTATGAAATTATTTCATCATCTGAAAAAATCATGAAATAACTGAAATACTGACCATAATAAGCACCAAAAACAGGAGATTGCATGTAATTAGACCTCATGCTTATCCGCGGGGGAGAATGCTTGCGGACCCCCTAACAACCTCTCTCGCTTTGCTCAATCACTAATGGTAGCCGCCTGTCAAATCAAAGTAGCCACCTGTTTCAAAAATTAGAGACAGCCCTGAGGGCTAATCCTCTTGTAGGCCCTCTTAAGTATCATATTAATGATTTACATCATCTTTCTGTTTCAGAGCTTGTCGTTGTTAGTCCTTCCCTTCATACCGGCATCAAACATGTTTTTCCCGGTTGGGTTTGTGGTGGCAGAGAGGATATTGTACACACCCAGTATGGGCTTCTGTATGCTGGTAGCTGTGGGCTTTGATATCATGTTAGAGAAGAAAAAGTAAGAAAAAAACATGCCAGAAAAGAATAATGCCTTTGTAACTGAGATCTAAAATGTCAGTATAGTTTCTTATGAAGTTTCTACATGTAGGTGACTGACCACCTGATGAAGTGGCAGTGGTGGATAACAAGATGAGGGAAACATGTACAATCTTCACATTCCTTCTATTATATACTGGGAAATACTCTTTTGTTCAATATTTTCGTTATTACGTCATTAATGAAAAATTTATCCTTAATACGTTATATCTGGAATATTCTCTTAACGTTATATTTGGAATTACTCTTTAATTTGTTCTATTAAAAAATACTCTTATTTTATAACTAAACAAGAAATGTCACAGTAAGTGACAAATGCTCCCGAAGTGACCTTTGACCTGTAAGTGTGACCTTCACCTTGGAGCGACGGACCTGGATTTTGTGTGCGACGTGTCGTCTGGTTGTGGTGAGCACTTGTGCCAAGTTATTTGAAAATCCATCCAGGAATGCCAGAGTTATTGACTGGACACAATTTGACCTTTGACCTCTAAGTGTGACCTTGACTTTGTAGCCACGGACCTTGGTTTTGTGCACGACACGTCATCTAGTTGTGCCAAGTTTTTTGAAAATCTGTCCATGAATGTCAGAGTTATTAACCGGACACAAAAGCACTTTGTTTTGACCTTTGACCTCTAAGTGTGACCTTGGAGCCATGGACCTGGATGTTGTGCGCAACACGTCGTCTTGTTGTGGTGAGCAATTGTGCCAAGTTATTTGAAAATCCGTCCATTATTGTCAGTGTTATTAAGCGGACACGATTGTACAGACGAACGAACGGACTGACAGTGCAACTACTATATGCCACCCTTCGGGGGATAAAAATACTCTTTGTTTTATAGAGAAATAGTATTTATTGTAATGCATTGGAAAAAATAATGCGATATTGGGGAAACTCTTTTACATGTAAAACGAAATATACTCTTATGCTATATTAAAAAATACTTTAATAGTTGCATGTATATTAGAAATGCTGTTATTTATAACTGTATATTGTTATTAGTCCCCCACAGGTCCCGAGGGGACTATAGGTTTGCACCCTGTCCGTCCGTCCGAAATGTTTGTCCGGGCCATATTTTCAATACTATAAGACTTTGAGATACCAAACTTGGTTTGTGGATACATCTTGGGATAGCGGTGTGTCATGTACCAAAAAAATGTCACCTTGACCTTGACCTGTGACCAAATGCTTGTCCGGATCCTATTTTCGATACTATAACACTTACTTATGAATACATCTTGGGATAGCGGTGTGTCGCATACCAAAATAAGGTCACAGTGACCTTGACCTGTGACCTCTGTCATAGAAAATGTCCAGGCCATATTTTTAATACTATAAGACTTTGAGATACCAAACTTGGTATGTGGATACATCTTGGGATAGTGGTGTGTTGCGTACCAAAATAAGGTCACTGTGACCTTGACCTGTGACCTCTGTCATAGAAAATGCTTGTCCGGACCGTATTTTCAATACTTTAACACTTAGAGATACCAAACTTGTTATTTGAATACATCTTAGGATAGCGGTGTGTCGCGTACCAAAATAAGGTCATTGTGACCTTGACCTGTGACCTCTGTCATAGAAAATGCATAGAAAATGCTTGTCCGGACCGTATTTTCAATACTGTAACACTTAGAGATACCAAATGTGGTATGTGAATACATCTTGGGATAGCAGTGTGTCGCGTACCAAAATAAGGTTATTGTGACCTTGACCTGTGAACTCTGTCATTGAAAATGCTTGTCCGGACCGTATTTTCAATACTATAACACTTAGAGATACCAAACTTGGTATGTGGATACATCTTGGGATAGCGGTGTGTCGCGTACCAAAAAAGGTCACTATTACCTTGACCTGTGACCTCTGTCATAGAAAATGCTTGTCTGGACCGTATTTTCAATACTATAACACTTAAGAGATACCAAACTTGGTATGTGAATACATCTTGGGATAGCGGTGTGTCGCATACCAAAATAAGGTCATCGTGACCTTGACCTGTGATCTCTGTCACAGAAAATGCTTGTCCAGACCGTATTTTCAGTACTATAACACTTAGAGACACCAAACTTGGTATGTGAATACATCTTGGGATAGCGGTGTGTCGCGTACCAAAATAAGGTCATTTTGACCTTGACCTCCATCATAGAAAATGTCTGAAAAATGTTTGTCTGGGCTGGTGGGGGACTATAGATTCTTTATGCTCTTGTGTATAATATACATGATATTCTAAATATTCTATATTCTAAAAAAAACAAAAACAATTTAATAAAAAAATCTTTTAATTTGGTTTTAGCTTTACAACTCTCACACTCAAACTAACCTACAACCCATTCAGTAAATTCTGGATCCATCCTTATTTTACAATAAATTTAAGTTTTTTCATTGTAGAGAATTGAAGCAATTACTGTGGGTGTTAATGGGAGTTTTAGTGTTGGCTCACGCTGTGAAGACGTTCACCAGAAACATAGACTGGTGAGTACTGTTTGCTCTCATGTTTTGTCTGTATATTTTCTTTCTAGCACAAGCGTTATATTAATTTGAATTATATCATGGTACATGGTTATTAATGGTTTAAAATTAAAAAAAAAAAAGAGTTAAAGTTTATTATAACTTATAAGTTGGGAGGCAAGCTGGCTCCTTGAAATTTCCAGGTAACAAAGGTAGAAAAGGTAAACATACGCAATTAAAATCAAATTAATCTTCAAAACTCTGACACAAATCTACATTTAAACTTGCAGCGTTCTTTGGAACAAGTTTTGTTTAATCGAGTAGGTATGTGGAATACTAATTTTTTTGCATCGAAAATGCTTGACTTTGACTTTTGGTTTACTGTTTTGTTGAGTCGCCATGCGTCAGCATGGCTTCAAATACAACTTAATTTGATAAGGTGACTGACATGAACGTTATGTATACCGAGTAATATGACTACTGATTGTGAAATAATGAAATAATTGTAATTGTATACAGTATAAACATGTCTTTTTTGTAGGTTTACGGAAATATTATGCGCATTAATACACAAAAAAAATCGGATTGGGTGCTTTACGCACTTCGAGAATGTAGTTCCTTTAACTGCATCAAGTATAACTTAATTTCATAAGGTGACTGACATGAACGTTATATATACCGAATAATATAACTACTGATTGTGAATAATTGTCATTGTATACAGTATATACGTGTCTTTTTTGAAAAAGGAACTGAAATACTATGCGCAATAATACACGCATATATATATTTCATGAATGGAGTTACCCGGATGTGCCGCTCATGACGTGTGACCCAGATAACAAATTGGGAACTAAATGTCAATAAATAGTGTAGTTATTGCATACATGTGATACCTCACTATTCTAACCCTCCTCCCGGCCCCACGGAATTGTGTGAAAAACTCACGTAAAATTGCTAAAATCAATTTTTCGAAAATCATCGGTCTGTTTCCTTTGTTTGGTTTGTTAGCAGATTTATCAAGGCGGTGTTGCTTCAAAAAATAGAATGAATTCAAGAACGACAACTCCTACGAAATTTCGTACTTCGTACTCAATTAGATTCATACTATTGTACATTGTACTCAATTTGATTCATACTATCGGTTATTTTCCAGAGGGGAAGTTATTAGGCAGCCAACCGTGCAGCCGTCTTTTGCACAGCCGTTTTTGAAAACTCGCGGCCAATATTTGGTGGTGTGGGTGGGGTAAAAAAAAATTAAACTCTTACTTTCTCAGTATTTAAAAACCTTTAACCTCATCAAGAAGATAGACACTGTTCAATCTTGGCGACTCTCAGGACCTTCAGTCCTTTGATTGTAAACTGATAATGGTTATTTTGCAAAAAATGTGGCGGTATTTACCGAGTGCTGGCCGACATCCAGCTTAAAAGAAAAAAGGGAAACACTAAGAATATTTATGAAAACACTAAGAATATATTTATAGAAAAAAGGGGGAAACACTAAAAATATATATGAAAAAGAAAAAAGGGAAACACTAAGAATATATTTGAAAACGAAAAAAAGGGAAACACTAAGAATATATATGAAAAAGAAAAAAGGGAAACACTAAGAATATATATGAAAAAGAAAAAAGGGAAACACTAAGAATATATTTGAAAAAGAAAAAGGGAAACACTAAGAATATATATGAAAACGAAAAAAGGGAAACACTAAGAATATATTTGAAAAAGAAAAAAGGGAAACACTAAGAATATATATGAAAAAGAAAAAAGGGAAACACTAAGAATATATTTGAAAAAGAAAAAAGGGAAACACTAAGAATATATATGAAAAAGAAAAAAGGGAAACACTAAGAATATATTTGAAAAAGAAAAAAGGGAAACACTAAGAATATATATGAAAAAGAAAAAAGGGAAACACTAAGAATATATTTGAAAAAGAAAAAAGGGAAACACTAAGAATATATATGAAAAAGAAAAAAGAGAAACACTAAGAATATATTTGAAAAAGGGAAACACTAAGAATATATATGAAAAAGAAAAAAGGGAAACACTAAGAATATATTTGAAAAAGAAAAAAGGGAAACACTAAGAATATATTTGAAAAGAAAAAAGGGAAACACTAAGAATATATTTGAAAAAGAAAAAAGGGAAACACTAAGAATATATATATAAAAGAAAAAAGGGAAACACTAAGAATATATATGAAAAAGAAAAAAGGGAAACACTAAGAATATATTTGAAAAAGAAAAAAGGGAAACACTAAGAATATATATGAAAAAGAAAAAAGGGAAACACTAAGAATATATTTGAAAAAGAAAAAAGGGAAACACTAAGAATATATATGAAAAAGAAAAAAGGGAAACACTAAGAATATATTTGAAAAAGAAAAAAGGGAAACACTAAGAATATATTTGAAAAAGAAAAAGGGAAACACTAAGAATATATTTGAAAAAGAAAAAAGGGAAACACTAAGAATATATATGAAAAAGAAAAAAGGGAAACACTAAGAATATATATGAAAAAGAAAAAAGGGAAACACTAAGAATATATTTGAAAAAGAAGAAAGGGAAACACTAAGAATATATATGAAAAAGAAAAAAGGGAAACACTAAGAATATATATGAAAAAGAAAAAAGGGAAACACTAAGAATATATTTGAAAAAGAAAAAGGGAACCACTAAGAATATATTTGAAAAAGAAAAAAGGGAAACACTAAGAATATATATGAAAAAGAAAAAAGGGAAACACTAAGAATATATTTGAAAAAGAAAAAAGGGAAACACTAAGAATATATATGAAAAAGAAAAAAGGGAAACACTAAGAATATATTTGAAAAAGAAAAAAGGGAAACACTAAGAATATATTTGAAAAAGAAAAAGGGAAACACTAAGAATATATTTGAAAAAGAAAAAAGGGAAACACTAAGAATATATATGAAAAAGAAAAAAGGGAAACACTAAGAATATATATGAAAAAGAAAAAAGGGAAACACTAAGAATATATTTGAAAAAGAAAAAAGGGAAACACTAAGAATATATTTGAAAAAGAAGAAAGGGAAACACTAAGAATATATATGAAAAAGAAAAAAGGGAAACACTAAGAATATATTTGAAAAAGAAAAAAGGGAAACACTAAGAATATATTTGAAAAGAAAAAAGGGAAACACTAAGAATATATATGAAAAAGAAAAAAGGGAAACACTAAGAATATATTTGAAAAAGAAAAAGGGAAACACTAAGAATATATATGAAAAAGAAAAAAGGGAAACACTAAGAATATATATGAAAAAGAAAAAAGGGAAACACTAAGAATATATTTGAAAAAGAAAAAAGGGAAACACTAAGAATATATATGAAAAAGAAAAAAGGGAAACACTAAGAATATATTTGAAAAATAAAAAAGGGAAACACTAAGAATATATATGAAAAAGAAAAAAGAGAAACACTAAGAATATATTTGAAAAAGGGAAACACTAAGAATATATATGAAAAAGAAAAAAGGGAAACACTAAGAATATATTTGAAAAAGAAAAAAGGGAAACACTAAGAATATATTTGAAAAGAAAAAAGGGAAACACTAAGAATATATTTGAAAAAGAAAAAAGGGAAACACTAAGAATATATATGAAAAAGAAAAAAGGGAAACACTAAGAATATATATGAAAAAGAAAAAAGGGAAACACTAAGAATATATATGAAAAAGAAAAAAGGGAAACACTAAGAATATATTTGAAAAAGAAAAAAGGGAAACACTAAGAATATATTTGAAAAAGAAAAAGGGAAACACTAAGAATATATTTGAAAAAGAAAAAAGGGAAACACTAAGAATATATATGAAAAAGAAAAAAGGGAAACACTAAGAATATATATGAAAAAGAAAAAAGGGAAACACTAAGAATATATTTGAAAAAGAAAAAAGGGAAACACTAAGAATATATTTGAAAAAGAAGAAAGGGAAACACTAAGAATATATTTGAAAAAGAAAAAGGGAAACACTAAGAATATATTTGAAAAAGAAAAAAGGGAAACACTAAGAATATATATGAAAAAGAAAAAAGGGAAACACTAAGAATATATATGAAAAAGAAAAAAGGGAAACACTAAGAATATATTTGAAAAAGAAAAAAGGGAAACACTAAGAATATATTTGAAAAAGGGAAACACTAAGAATATATATGAAAAAGAAAAAAGGGAAACACTAAGAATATATTTGAAAAAGAAAAAAGGGAAACACTAAGAATATATTTGAAAAGAAAAAAGGGAAACACTAAGAATATATTTGAAAAAGAAAAAAGGGAAACACTAAGAATATATATATAAAAGAAAAAAGGGAAACACTAAGAATATATATGAAAAAGAAAAAAGGGAAACACTAAGAATATATTTGAAAAAGAAAAAAGGGAAACACTAAGAATATATATGAAAAAGAAAAAAGGGAAACACTAAGAATATATTTGAAAAAGAAAAAAGGGAAACACTAAGAATATATATGAAAAAGAAAAAAGGGAAACACTAAGAATATATTTGAAAAAGAAAAAAGGGAAACACTAAGAATATATTTGAAAAAGAAAAAGGGAAACACTAAGAATATATTTGAAAAAGAAAAAAGGGAAACACTAAGAATATATATGAAAAAGAAAAAAGGGAAACACTAAGAATATATATGAAAAAGAAAAAAGGGAAACACTAAGAATATATTTGAAAAAGAAGAAAGGGAAACACTAAGAATATATATGAAAAAGAAAAAAGGGAAACACTAAGAATATATATGAAAAAGAAAAAAGGGAAACACTAAGAATATATTTGAAAAAGAAAAAGGGAACCACTAAGAATATATTTGAAAAAGAAAAAAGGGAAACACTAAGAATATATATGAAAAAGAAAAAAGGGAAACACTAAGAATATATTTGAAAAAGAAAAAAGGGAAACACTAAGAATATATATGAAAAAGAAAAAAGGGAAACACTAAGAATATATTTGAAAAAGAAAAAAGGGAAACACTAAGAATATATATGAAAAAGAAAAAAGAGAAACACTAAGAATATATTTGAAAAAGGGAAACACTAAGAATATATATGAAAAAGAAAAAAGGGAAACACTAAGAATATATTTGAAAAAGAAAAAAGGGAAACACTAAGAATATATTTGAAAAGAAAAAAGGGAAACACTAAGAATATATTTGAAAAAGAAAAAAGGGAAACACTAAGAATATATATATAAAAGAAAAAAGGGAAACACTAAGAATATATATGAAAAAGAAAAAAGGGAAACACTAAGAATATATTTGAAAAAGAAAAAAGGGAAACACTAAGAATATATATGAAAAAGAAAAAAGGGAAACACTAAGAATATATTTGAAAAAGAAAAAAGGGAAACACTAAGAATATATATGAAAAAGAAAAAAGGGAAACACTAAGAATATATTTGAAAAAGAAAAAAGGGAAACACTAAGAATATATTTGAAAAAGAAAAAGGGAAACACTAAGAATATATTTGAAAAAGAAAAAAGGGAAACACTAAGAATATATATGAAAAAGAAAAAAGGGAAACACTAAGAATATATATGAAAAAGAAAAAAGGGAAACACTAAGAATATATTTGAAAAAGAAGAAAGGGAAACACTAAGAATATATATGAAAAAGAAAAAAGGGAAACACTAAGAATATATATGAAAAAGAAAAAAGGGAAACACTAAGAATATATTTGAAAAAGAAAAAGGGAACCACTAAGAATATATTTGAAAAAGAAAAAAGGGAAACACTAAGAATATATATGAAAAAGAAAAAAGGGAAACACTAAGAATATATTTGAAAAAGAAAAAAGGGAAACACTAAGAATATATATGAAAAAGAAAAAAGGGAAACACTAAGAATATATTTGAAAAAGAAAAAAGGGAAACACTAAGAATATATTTGAAAAAGAAAAAGGGAAACACTAAGAATATATTTGAAAAAGAAAAAAGGGAAACACTAAGAATATATATGAAAAAGAAAAAAGGGAAACACTAAGAATATATATGAAAAAGAAAAAAGGGAAACACTAAGAATATATTTGAAAAAGAAAAAAGGGAAACACTAAGAATATATTTGAAAAAGAAGAAAGGGAAACACTAAGAATATATATGAAAAAGAAAAAAGGGAAACACTAAGAATATATTTGAAAAAGAAAAAAGGGAAACACTAAGAATATATTTGAAAAGAAAAAAGGGAAACACTAAGAATATATATGAAAAAGAAAAAAGGGAAACACTAAGAATATATTTGAAAAAGAAAAAGGGAAACACTAAGAATATATATGAAAAAGAAAAAAGGGAAACACTAAGAATATATATGAAAAAGAAAAAAGGGAAACACTAAGAATATATTTGAAAAAGAAAAAAGGGAAACACTAAGAATATATATGAAAAAGAAAAAAGGGAAACACTAAGAATATATTTGAAAAATAAAAAAGGGAAACACTAAGAATATATATGAAAAAGAAAAAAGAGAAACACTAAGAATATATTTGAAAAAGGGAAACACTAAGAATATATATGAAAAAGAAAAAAGGGAAACACTAAGAATATATTTGAAAAAGAAAAAAGGGAAACACTAAGAATATATTTGAAAAGAAAAAAGGGAAACACTAAGAATATATTTGAAAAAGAAAAAAGGGAAACACTAAGAATATATATGAAAAAGAAAAAAGGGAAACACTAAGAATATATATGAAAAAGAAAAAAGGGAAACACTAAGAATATATATGAAAAAGAAAAAAGGGAAACACTAAGAATATATTTGAAAAAGAAAAAAGGGAAACACTAAGAATATATTTGAAAAAGAAAAAAGGGAAACACTAAGAATATATTTGAAAAAGAAAAAAGGGAAACACTAAGAATATATTTGAAAAAGAAAAAGGGAAACACTAAGAATATATTTGAAAAAGAAAAAAGGGAAACACTAAGAATATATATGAAAAAGAAAAAAGGGAAACACTAAGAATATATATGAAAAAGAAAAAAGGGAAACACTAAGAATATATTTGAAAAAGAAAAAAGGGAAACACTAAGAATATATTTGAAAAAGAAGAAAGGGAAACACTAAGAATATATATGAAAAAGAAAAAAGGGAAACACTAAGAATATATATGAAAAAGAAAAAAGGGAAACACTAAGAATATATTTGAAAAAGAAAAAAGGGAAACACTAAGAATATATATGAAAAAGATAAAAGGGAAACACTAAGAATATATTTGAAAAAGGGAAAGGTAGTTTCCACCATCTTGGAAAGTTAGTTTTCCGTAGCTAGTTTACGATGGAGGTGTAGAGAGTTTTGTGGGTATCTATACAGTAATACAGCGGAATTCATCAGGAACAATAATACAGCGGTTCTTGGTAAGCAGCAGTAGTAGATATTAATTTTAACCAAGAACTGACAAAGCATTTTCCATCATTATTTTATACCAAAATGTGTTAGGCCCTAAATAATTGGTAAAGGCCAATAATTCTAAAAGTTGGGGGCCCTATGGCCCCTATGGCCCTATGGCCTCTTTGATAAAAAAGTTAGTGTCAAACCCTGACAGTTAAATATAAAAAAAATATAGGTATCTGGGAAAATAAAAATACATTGGCCAGTGAACAGTTCTCAGTTAAAAACCCTGTAGATGTATAGAATAATTTATGAGATTTTTTTGCCCCAGTAGCTCTGCTTTGAGTGCTTCGATCGGCTCGAAACTTTCAGGAGGCCTGTGCCTGGATATCGCCCAGATGTAGGCAAAGTTTCATGGAGCTGCTTCCATGGGTGGTGGAGTGATGGCGAGAAAACCTTTTCTGCTTTATTTTCTTTCTTGAAGTTTGATTATGTGTATCTGCTATGAGTGTATATCACATTGGCACTATGAGTGTATATCACATTGGCACTATGAGTGTATATCACATTGGCACTATGAGTGTATATCATATTGGCACTATGAGTGTATATCACATTGGAACTATGAGTGTATATCACATTGGAACTATGAGTGTATATCACATTGGAACTATGAGTGTATATCACATTGGCAAATAATGGGTAATTAAACAACTCTCTCACACAAAACTATTGCAGGACGTCCGAGTACACAATATTCCGATCTGCCTTGAAGGTCAACAAGAAGAACGCGAAGTGCTGGAACAATGTTGGACATGCCCTCGAGAAACAGTCCAGGTGGTTGGAGGCTCTAGACTACTTTGAGAATGCTGTCAGGTAACACGAAAAAAATGAAGTTTATTGAAAATAGAATATATGATAATTTTACTTGCACAACAAATTAAACTGTGTCCTTTCACAGTTGCCTATCTTTTTGGTTTATATTAGGTCTGTGGTTTTAGTCAACGGATAATTGATTAAAGAAACTAACCCGCCAAATAACGGCTAAAATTACACTACAGAACCGTTTATCAAAACTCAATCCAGGTGTTTAGGTCATATAATAATGTGTATGTGCCGATTAATAGTAGAGGATTTTTCATGGGATTTTTCATGGGTTCTTAAAATATCCGTGATTGAATATGCGTAAAATTTATTACGAGTTGGTAACTCTTAATTCAACGCTCCTGTTTTGGGATTTGGCCTGGCTGGGTATTAAAAGCCGTTTATATTGTGTTGAGTTTATATTCTCAAAATATGTATATTGTATATACTGCACACTTAATTCCATATATATTCCAAGGAAATCCCAAGATGTTTTGTAAAAAAAATAAGTTGCAGTTAGTTAGAGAAAGGACACAACTGTGATGTTGTAGACATTTTAATCACAGTACACGTTGTAACAAGAAATTCATAAATGTTAAAGTTCCTCTTGGAAAAATTGAGGCAGTTTAGTACTGTATTTAACGTAAAGAGTTTGCAAAATGTTGCATCCTAAGTTTGCGCCAAATGCAAACTCTGTCAATAATGAAACTTTGCATGAATACTATTTGCTGTGTTACATGTTGTTTTAGTCTTTTTTCCGAAAGGAAAACTCTTACATAGCCATGTACCATTCGATTAACAGCAGCATATTGTACATACAATATATAGCGGAAATTCCCGTGTCGCGTTTCTTTTTCCTTTCAGTATATATACCCAGTCGTTCCTAGGTAAGTATTTTGTTTCAGGGTATTACTATTTATATTATAATTATGATACATTTTAGTGTACAACCAGATGACATAGGAGCTCACATGAATGTAGGACGAACGTACAAGAATCTAGAAATGTTTGATGAAGCTGCAGCAGCATATAATAGAGCCAAGGATCTCTTCCCGCCTATAAAACCAGGTAAGTCGACACATGGGCAGTCTGAATTATTGTAATGTTTCTTTATTACGTTGCTATCAGATTGGGATTTCTCAGTGAAAGAATATTCACAATCGCTAAATATTATAATAATTAACTGTGACGCATCATAACGTCAACACAGTGTTGCTGAAGTCAACCTGCCACATAATGATAAAATTGCACTACAAAACCATTTATCTAAACTCTGTCCGGGTGTTCAGGTCATATAATAATGGATATGTGCCAATTAAAAGTATAGGTTTATTCACGGGTTCTTAAAATACCCATAATTGAATATGCGTAAAATTAATTATGGTAGCTTTTATTTATATGGGGATTCAGTTTTGGGGTTTGGCCTGGCTCGTGGTTTATATTGTGTCTATAGAGTCAGTTTGTATTCTCCAAACATGTAAGTTACAAATATACCTCATCATCATTAGAACATCTGTTGTAACATGTACCTGTTGATGGCAGGATAGGGACTTACATTACCTGCAAATGAACCTTAATTGTGGTTAACTTTTAATTCAATTCTCAGTAAAATATCTTTTCTATCCATTCTAAACCGACATGCATTATTTATATATATATGTATGTTTCAGGTAGAAGTTACACGGCAAGAGTTGCTCCGAGTCATCTGAATGTCTTCCTTAACCTCGCCCAGCTTGCCTCAAGGGATCCCAACAGGCTGTTGGAGGCTGACGAGGTATGTGATACTGCTACAGTATGTCACACAGGCTGGGGTTTTCTCAACGCTCTAGAATTGGGGCCATGTATGTATGGATGGATGGATGGGTGGATGGATGGATGGATGGATGGATGGATGGGGTTTAACACTGAATTATATCTTGACAGTGTCTACTTGTAGCAGTGGACTCTATCACAGCTTTATAGTGCTGCCACACGGTAGAATACAACACAACATATATTATGTCCTTAGGTAGGGCTGGATTTCTCTATCTCGCACACATGGAAGGTAGACACTCTCTCTTTCATCTGTATACAGAAAGGTAAATAACATGAATTTCAGGATAATCCCTGTCTTTGTTTTCCAGCTGCTGAAGACAGCAACAGACATGAGGCCGGACTATATACAAGGGTATATCAATCGAGGGGATATTATGATGAAACTTGGCAGGTAATCTTAATAAATGTCCTTAAAAGTGTGGTACATCAGGTAATCTACATATATTAATAAATTTCCTTTAAAGCTGTGTTTACTACGGAGATGTAAAGTTTATGCCACATTTATAAATAAAGGTATCAAGAGTTGCAATGTCTTACAGTTGTACAAACATTTATGAAATGAATGTTGTTTTATATCCCGTTAACACATTTACATTCATTCTGAGATGGTGACCTTACTTTTTTTGAAAGTGGCGCTTGACGATTTTGACCTGGTGGCGCTTGTTTTGCATGGCGGTACGTGCCTATAGCGTGGCGGCCCGCCTTCATATAAGTGCTCTTGAAGAACCCTGAAATGAATGTGGTTTTATATCCCGTTAACACATATACATTCATTCTGAGAGGGTGACCTCAGACAGGGATGAGATGGTGACCTCAGACAGGGATGAGATGATGACCTCAGACAGAGACGAGACCTTTTTTCTATCAGTTTTCCATTCGACATGAGCCGCCAGGGTGCAAACCCACTTGACAGAGAGGTCTGCAGCTCTAAAGCACAATGCCTTATCTGCATGTACTGAGCTACCAAAGCACTCTTATATGGGCAAAACTGATGACCTTGTATTAATCAGCATGTAAAAGAAGGCAAAATATATAGGGGATCTTACATCAGTGACTATGTATTATTGATTTTAATAAATGAGTTTGATAAAATGATAGGATACGAGGCTCTTTTTATTCAACGAGTTTATTAAAGTACACAGTCACGAATGTAAGATTCTATTTATCACATAGCACATCTACAATGTGATAGTTTCACTTTAAAAAATGTTGTCAATTTAGCTTGTTTACGGCAACAGTTGTAAGAGAAATCATGACATCAGCTATGTGACGTGGCTGTAATGTGTTCGCACTACAAATAATGCGACACCTTAAACCAAATTTAACGTTTCTAACATGCATTTTAAAAAAGAAAGATTTAAAATAATGATAAATATTTAAGGTGTCCAAACGCCTGTTTGATATACCATGCAAACAATGGGACTAGAATGTTCTACTGTATACAAACGCAGTGATTCGGTCCTCATTTGCATCTGTAATACACTGATGTAATACACTGGTTTATTACCTTACGGTAAATAAGTCATGGGATTATTACACTCCCAGAAGCCATGTTACGTGATAAACAGTTATTTCAGTTAACATGCTATAGGCAGTATGTTTTCTTTACAACATGATTAAATAACAAGTTTATTAATTAAAATAATTTCATTTTTATCCATTTATAAAAATGTTTAATTTTAATGAGATCTTTATTATTGAGATATTTCTATATTTTCATTTCAGACCAACAGACGCCTTAGCTTTGTATGAGAAGGCACTCATTTATGAGCCAGGTCACGCAGATGTTCTCTATAATGTAGGCTTGCTTTCTTTGTCTTTATTCTTACGTAATATGGGCCGCGTCTTGCACTACAGGTTTTACTGTAAATAAAATTGTAAATTCTGTCGGATATGAAAAAAACAACATGAATACATATAGGAAAAAATTACATGTATTTACCGTTGTTGTGCGTTTTGAAAGTGATTCAGTTATGAAATTAAATTCATGTAACATTGTACCAGTTGTATACCAGTTTATAAAAGATAGTGAATTTTTATAGTGTGAATACATATACTAGCATAGTGACGTGTTTTTAAAAGTTAATGGAAAGCAGCATGGCTCAGTAGATAGCATGGCGGATTTGGAATTAAAAAATCATGGTGACAGTATCACCATGGCCACTGTGTTTGAGTGTCCTCCGGCTACACACTATTCCTTAGTCTAGTTTATTAGGTTGGAATGAAAACCAGACGGTTGCATGTACAGGAGTCTGTATCCTCCTAGCACCATAACTAACCATAGGAATTCCTATTGTATCCTTCCTTTATGGGGCTCCATGAAATAACTGACCCCGAAGGGTGGCATATAGTAGTCCGTCAGTCCGTCCGTCCGTACAATCGTGTCCGGTAAATAACTCTGACATTCATGGACAGATTTTCAAATAACTTTGCACAAGTGCTCACCACAACAAGACAACGTGCCGCGCACAAAATCCAGGTCCGTGGCTCCAAAGTCAAGGTCACACTTAGAGGTCAAAGGTCTCTTCGGGGGCATTTGTGACTTACAGTGACATTCCTTGTTTCCGCCATATTTTGGGAACATAACCCTTATCCGTCACCATCTGTATTTTTTGCGCAATTTTTCATAAAATTGGGAATAAATACAGTTAAAGATCCATTTCATAATTGCAGTTAATGTATCGTTAATATTGTTCAATGTAATAATGCATGCCATTTCACAGAGCTATTTCTCTTTACCTCATGTTTTAAATTTGTTTACTTCAACTGGGAATTTTTGTCTCAAAATTGTGGGGAAAAGATATTTTGGCCTTCGGAAATGACCCAATAATGGCTATAAAAACAGCCAAAAAACACCCACTGAATAACAAAGGAAAATACGTTGTTCGAGAACATTGCATTCATTATTTGATTGATACAAGTGAAACAAGTGAATATGTGTACATTTTCAGATTGGGGTTGTTAACATGGAAATTGGTGAGAGAGGAAAGGCTTATGAATACTTCGAGAAAGCACTGACGAATGATCCGGACCACTGGGTAAGGGATGTTGTTTCAACACTCATCACATAGCGACGACTAAATAAGCTTATAATTATGTTGTTTCCAAGAGTACCATGGTATTAAAGGTAGGATACAATCAACATATTTGGCTGTCTGTGAAATTCATACCCAACCAATCATAACTTCTAATCAGATGTGAAAAAGAAAGTAGACGCATGAATAGAATAGAATAGATTTTATTTTCTAATTATGGGCCATTTTCGGCATAACAATCACAATATAATATCAGCACATGTGAACAATACATATAAAAAAAGGAACAAAACCTTGGAAACACAATTAACGCAAGATTTATGAGTAAATAAACTATACTTAATGAAAGGGAGATAACTCAATAACTATACGAGGCATATTTTGGTGATGGATTGTTTCCCTTACATGTATATAAAGAAGATCAGAAAACTAGTTTAATAATATTGTTAATTCGTGTAAATACATTTATGTTTGTGCAGCAACGAGAAGGGAAAAGAGTACATTTTTAATTTTAAAAAAATGAAGAGATTAAAAACTAATGAAAATATAAGTTCTGCTGTAAAAGTTTCCTTGTCGTCATAATGCTGTAAAAGTTTCCTTGTCATAATGCTGTAAAAGTTTCCTTCCCGTCATAATGCTGTAAAAGTTTCCTTGTCGTCATAATGCTGTAAAAGTTTTCTTGCCGTCATAATGCTGTAAAAGTTTCCTTGTCATAATAATTATGTGCCTGTTTTGCTGAATATTTAGAATTTACACCTGATTGCACATATTAGCATAAATAAAATAGAATATGAGAACGTTTTTCAACCATAAGTTTAAATATATTACTAGTGCATTCAACAATTAGTACCATTCAAAAGCAATTTACTTAAAAAATATTCAAACAATTAGTAATAATGATTGGCAAATATGTAAGTGATGTAGAAAAACTAACAAGACGCCGCAAGTTTTAATCCCCGTGTGGTTGCCGGGGTAGAATACAACCACTGCAAATCCCACTAGAGGAAGAGGGGTAGGACAAGCATGGCATGGCATGTTCATTCCTGTTAGGCGCCATATAACCTTTCTTGTGTTGGTGCACCTTAAAACCCAATTCAATTCAATTCGCAAGTTTTAAAGAAATCAAAATTGCTGTTTCTCCCTTTAAAGTTCTCTGGCCATGTTTTGTTTCATGAACGTGTCTATGTTTATTTAAATCGGAATCAATAAACAACAATAGATATTCATTGCAATATCTGTGAAAAGCGAGAATAAGATTTTATTTGACGACGTAGAAAACTTTGAACAGGTAAATTAATCCACAGGTAAATGTATTTATCAATTATCTGGCAATAGTTGTGCAGCTATACAGTTCAGATTTACCTCATTTCCCCGTGCAGTCACGCAGTGGTAAAAGTAGTATCTACGTCATGCAAATAATACTTATTTTTACATACAACTTAGTGGCGGTTTTATATATATTTTTCTCACGGGACTTTCAAGAAATGTTCACATGATGTTTAAGAGTTAAATTTGTTAATTGATAATACTACACAAAGGGTGGCCATTCATCTTTAAAGGGATTACAACGTGACCTCAGAGTTGAAGATAACTTTTGACTGCAATGAGTATTTTCCTCAAATAGTTCATGCTTTCAAAATGGATGCAGATTAATTACATTTTTAAAAGGAACAACTATTCTGATTCAGTAAATGAAAGTTCAGTAAAGTTCAGTAAAAACAGAAGAAACTCTGTATGACCTTAATATTAGATACATGCTCGGAACAATTTTCGTCTGGTAAATATGGAATAAACTGTTCCACAGGACAATACATAGAATTGAATTGAATGTTGTTTAACGGCTCATCAACACAGTATAGGTTATTTAGAGCCGCCCCAGAGAGAGGGGAAGGATACATAGGAATCCGGGAACCTGCACTACTCTTATTGTCGAATAGATTCCTATGGATCTTTAACGTGCTCGGAGGATAGACCGATACACGGGACCGCCCGGTTTACGTCCCTATCCGACGGACGAGGCTAAGGGAACGTGTCTTGCCCAAGAACACACCGACGGAACTCAGTGGCACCATAGAGGATTGAACCCGGGGCCTCCGGTTACAAATCCGCCGCGCTACCGACTGCGCCACGCCAGCCCTGACAATACATAGAGGATATTTGTTTGTTTTGAGTGAATATAGGATATATTTGCATCGAGAAGTGAGAAAACTTGTATTTTCACGAGTGCTTTAGCACAAGTGAAAATATTTGAGTTTTCTCACTTCGAGATGAATATAAATCCTATGTTCATGACAAACCAACAAATATTCTATTTAAAAACTCAAAACCTGGAAATTTATGCAGAAAAAATATAATGCACCAAAACAATGATGTCAAGAACGTAAACAACGTCAGCAGTTGCATGACGACATTTTGAGTGAAAATATATTATATTTTCACAATTTTCACATGTGAAATATAAACAATGAAAATATAAGGTTTTATTTTAATCATAAAATCCACTATTTCGCTGAAAGTATATAATAAATACAAATATAATATTCCTGCTTTTTAAGTTTAGAGTGTGTAGTAAGTAGATGAGTAATGGTACTCGCAATTAAAAAAAATCTGAGGTTTTAAAAAAAGTATGAGTAAAATAAACTCAGCTTATCTAGTATCTACAGAATGACCTAGAACTGGAGTGTCAGAATGGACATGAGTTGTTGTTTATTGCAGTATGTAACGTTGGTGCATTGGATAGGTATAGAAGAATAGATGTATAAGTGTGATTATTGCCTATTGCAATCGAATCACCATTTATTTTCGCTGGACAACCATGTTTATATTTTGGGCCGAGGACGAATTGTCTCGGGCTTAAATTCTATTGGCTGAGGGTCGGATGTCATGTAAAATTAGAAGGAATATCGGCTAAACTATGTGTTTCAACCTGGTGGCTGATATATACTTCATATACAAGAGTGCTAAATCTGTAGCTATTCATTAATAGTTGTTACTTTGGATTATCTCCCCTGACCGTGGATCATTATAACACTATTACCGGGTGTGGGAGATATCCATGTTAACAACATAAAATAAAAGCGGGGAATGATTGTTTGTCCTAAACTGAAAAGTGTGCAGCACCTTGTATCACCCCCGAATTAGTGCATGTCAGAGCACTCGTATTATATTGGTTAACGTGCTTGTCACAGCACTGGTATTAGATGTGTATACCTGCTTATCACAGCAGTAGTATTGAAAGTGTATACCTGCTTGTCACAGTAGTAGTATTGAAAGTGTATACATGCTTGTCACAGCATTGGTATTCAATGTGTAAATGTGCTTGTCACAGCACATCTATGTATATAAATATGGATAGGTTGCTTGTCATAGCAACCGTATGAAATATGTAAATGTAAAGGTGCTTGTCATAGCACCTGCTTGGCTTAGATAGTTGTACTGATGATGGCTAATGGAATAGTCACTCCAGCAAAATTTTACTTGACATTCTGACCTTCGGTAACACGACATATCCCTGCTTGTGTCTCGTAGCCTTCGGGGATGTTTAATTGTTGCGGCCACAATATCCGAACAGAATTATGTTACAAGAATTAAAAGTATAAAGAAGTATGAGCTTTGTTTACTTTGTACACATTTCAAGTTATATTAGTACTACTTTTTGTCTCGTCGTAAAATAAATACCTTCTCTGTTTGCAATTTTAGCAATCCCTGTACAACTCCGCTGTGATGATACAAGAGGATAAGATAAGAAACAAGTGGCCTGTTGCTATTGAAAGGTAAATATAAACTAGCATGATGTCATATACATGATAACTATAATATATCTATTTAATGGTGTAATATATCTGTGTAATATTTTCATTTGACATATGTTAAATATTGTTGCCAGCTTACACACTGTGAAATACAGAAGCTTTGCACTCATAGTTCTGACGGACGTGCGCAATGAGGTAAATAATACACAATGGTGGAATAGTGCCACCAGCCTATGCACCTTGAAATATAATATTTGTGCAGGCTTAGTTCTGATGGATATGCGCAATTAGGCAAATCATGAACAGAATCTTCAATTTGAAATTGAATTTATGAAACTCATTCAGTAAATATTATTGAAAATTTGCCAAAAGCAGGTTTGAAAATAAATGTACTGAAATTGCTTCATAACGAATATGTTTCTAAAGATCCTGTAGTCCTGTAGATCCTGTACCTGTAGTCCTGTAGATCCTGTAGATCCTGTAGTCCTGTAGATCCTGTAGTTCTGTAGATCCTGTAGTCCTGTAGATCCTGTAGATCCTGTACCTGTAGATCCTGTAGTCCTGTAGATCCTGTACCTGTAGATCCTGTAGTCCTGTAGATCCTGTAGTCCTGTAGATCCTGTAGTCCTGTATCATGTATCCTGTAGATCCTGATCCTGTAGATCCTGTAGATCCTGATCCTTTAGATCCTGTAGATCCTGTAGATCCTGTAGATCCTTTAGATCCTGTAGATCCTGTAAATCCTGTAGATCCTGTAGTCCTGTAGATCCTGTAGATCCTGTAGTCATGTATCATGTATCCTGTAGATCCTGTAGATCCTGTTGATCCTGATCCTTTAGATCCTGTAGATCCTGTAGATCCTGTAGATCCTTTAGATCCTGTACCTATAGTCCTGTAGATCCTGTAGATCCCGTAGTCCTGTAGATCCTGTAGTTCTGTAGATCCTGTAGTCCTGTAGATCCTGTAGATCCTGTACCTGTAGATCCTGTAGTCCTGTAGATCCTGTACCTGTAGATCCTGTAGTCCTGTAGATCCTGTAGTCCTGTAGATCCTGTAGTCCTGTATCATGTATCCTGTAGATCCTGTAGATCCTGATCCTGTAGATCCTGTAGATCCTGATCCTTTAGATCCTGTAGATCCTGTAGATCCTGTAGATCCTTTAGATCCTTTAGATCCTGTAGATCCTGTAAATCCTGTAGATCCTGTAGATCCTGTAGATTCTGTAGTCATGTATCATGTATCCTGTAGATCCTGTAGATCCTGTTGATCCTGATCCTTTAGATCCTGTAGATCCTGTAGATCCTGTAGATCCTTTAGATCCTGTAGATCCTGTAGATCCCTTAGATCCTGTAGATCCTGTAGTGTAGATCCTGATCCTGTAGATCCTGTAGATCCTTTAGATCCTGTAGATCCTGTAAATCCTGTAGATCCTGTAGATCCTGTAGATTCTGTAGTCATGTATCATGTATCCTGTAGATCCTGTAGATCCTGTTGATCCTGATCCTTTAGATCCTGTAGATCCTGTAGATCCTGTAGATCCTTTAGATCCTGTAGATCCTGTAGATCCCTTAGATCCTGTAGATCCTGTAGTGTAGATCCTGTAGATCCTGTAGATCCTGTAGTGTAAATCCTTTAGATCCTGTAGATCCTGTAGATCCTGTAGTGTAGATCCTTTAGATCCTGTAGATCCTGTAGTGTAAATCCTTTAGATCCTGTAGATCCTGTAGATCCTTTAGATCCTGTAGATCCTGTTGTGTAGATCATTTAGATCCTGTAGATCCTGTAGATCCTGTAGTGTAGATCCTGTAGATCCTGTAGATCCTTTAGATCCTGTAGATCCTGCTGTAGATCCTGTAGTGTAGATCCTGTAGTGTAGATCCTGTAGATCCTGCTGTAGATCCTGCTGTATATCCTGTAGATCCTGCTGTAGGTCCTGTAGATCCTGTATGTAAATTATAGTTCTATTTTTAGATACGCAGTTCATGCTTAATGTCGTACATTCGATCAAACAAACGACATTGTTTAGATTTAGGTATTTGATAACAAACTAATATTTCCTTTTGTCTTGCGTAGATTTCAGCATTTGATAAAGAGGGATAGCAACGATTCGCGTCCAGTGTTTTCTATGGCCATGTTGGCAATGGACATGAACGATTTTATTGCTGCTGAAAAATACTTCAAACTTGTTTTAGAGGTAAGATATTTTTTACATAGGGCATGAAGTTGTGAATATCTTGTATAATGATTAAATATAGATAATAATATAGAGATTATATAACTGATGGGATTGATTATAGGGAAATCCTTCACGAGATGGTAGATGTGTTGTTCCTTTCACGAACGAGCGTAAGCGAGTGACTGAAACAACAAAACACGCCTACCATCTAACACAGCAGTTAAATAATCTATAACATTTTTGAATCAGTTTATGCATGATTTTAACCGAAATGATTCGCTTTTATTCACTTTATTGAACGTTTTCGGCGGATGACGTCGACGTCAGCAACACATTTTTGAAGTCATAACTCAATGTCGCAGTTATTTTTTTTTGTGTTTGGAGTTATTAATATTTAGCGATTATGAATATTCTTTCACTGAGAAATCCCAATCTTTCACCGATGAAAATGTAAAAAATCACTTTATTTATCGGGAGAACATTTTCGACTTACTGTCGTTATTTTCACCAAGGCAAATTTAGTAGAAAACTAAGGAAACCCAGTCGAGAATTTAAAAAATGTATATATGTATGGGGTTAAATCTTGCTTTTAAAAAAATTCAGTAACAACGGTGTCTACTGTAGCAATGAGCTCAATGCTCAACTTTATAGTGCTGCCACACTGGAATACCTCGCCAAAGACACATGACATGATCCCCCAACCAATCACATTATACTGACACAGGGCCGACCAGTCAAAGAACTACCCTTTATGTCAAGCAAGGGAGCTATTATTACCATTTATATGAAGTCGGGTATTGAACCCGTGACCTCCCTCATGTGATGCAGACTCTCTTCATCTAGGCCTGAATTTAAAATAAAAATAAAATGTTCAGCAAAAAGTAAAAATTAAAAACAACATGTTTAAATTAGTCTGCTTAAAAATGTGTCTGCTTAAATGGTTTAGCTTCCATTTAAAACACCATAAAACTTGGCACCATAACATAAGGCATCCTTTAACAGAAATATATGCAATGCAAAACGGTGTCCACCTTCTTTGTTTACACTTACTTGGTCTTGTCAGACAGCCTATACAATAAGAGCAAGCAAAACAATTTTAATAGATGTAAACTTAATGCAAAAAAACAGTAAATTAATGGCTACAGAAACAGATAAACAGGAATATTCTGCAGAACAAATTGCATCCTAAATATGGCTCTAGCAACAATCAGTCATCTGAACTTGGTTATTAAAGGCTGTATGAATAGACTGAAAACAATCAGTATGCTATTTTTCTCTCTTGTTTGTGTTAGTTGCTTCCAAGTGATCTACTGTTCAATATTGTGTTGCCTGCATAGCATGGCAGACACTTAGGGATCACTTTGTCCATCGTCTGTCACACCTGCAACCTAACCTTGGCCATAACTTGAAAAGTATTTGACCTATGTTCATAAAACTAAACACACATCTTCATCTTAACTCAAGGAATGTCGTTAAACATGTCCAATAACTCCTACTTTCATTTTTGCAGAGTCATGCCCTTTTTCATAAAACTTTAACCTACAACCTAACCAAGCTGAAGTAAGCACACGGCAGGCAACACAAGTGTTCCGTTGAATAGCCTTCTAGTTTCCAATGACTATTTACATGAACATATTTTTCATAATAAATGTTTACAGTAAATTTCTGCTATACATGTACCTTAATTTCCAGATTGAACCAACTTTCAAGAGTGCATTATTTAATCTGCCTTTAATGATGACAAACAACCTGAAGAAGCCCAAGGAAGCTGTTCCTTATGTTAAAAGACTGCTCGAGGTGAGTCACAGTAGCTTATGTTCATAGACTGCTCAAGGTGAGTCACCATGGCTTATGTTCATAGACTGCTCGAGGTGAGTCACTGTAGCTTATGTTCATAGACTGCTCGAGGTGAGTCACTGTAGCTTATGTTCATGGACTGCTCGAGGTGAGTCACAGTAGCTTATGTTCATAGACTGCTCAAGGTGAGTCACTGTAGCTTATGTTCATAGACTGCTCGAGGTGAGTCACTGTAGCTTATGTTCATAGACTGCTCGATGTGAGTCACTGTTCCTTATGTTCATAGACTGTTCGAGGTGAATCACTGTAGCTTATGTTCATAGACTGCTCGAGGTGATTCACTGTAGCTTATGTTCATAGACTGCTCGATGTGAGTCACTGTTCCTTATGTTCATAGACTGCTCGATGTGAGTCACTGTAGCTTATGTTCATAGACTGCTCGAGGTGAGTCACTGTAGCTTATGTTCATAGACTGCTCGATGTGAGTCACTGTTCCTTATGTTCATAGACTGCTCGATGTGAGTCACTGTGGCTTATGTTCATAGACTGCTCGAGGTGAGTCACTGTAGCTTATGTTCATAGACTGCTCAAGATGAATGACTAGCTTATGTTCATAGACTGCTCGAGGTGAGTCACAGTAGCTTATGTTCATAGACTGCTCAATGTGAATCACTGTGACTTATGTTCATAGACTGCTCGAGGTGAGTCACTAGCTTATGTTCATAGACTGCTCGAGGTGAGTCACTGTAGCTTATGTTCATAGACTGCTCAAGGTGAGTCACTGTTCCTTATGTTCATAGATTGCTCGAGGTGAGTCACAGTAGCTTATGTTCATAGACTGCTCAATGTGAATCACTGTGACTTATGTTCATAGACTGCTCGAGGTGAGTCACTAGCTTATGTTCATAGACTGCTCGAGGTGAGTCACTGTAGCTTATGTTCATAGACTGTAGGTGAGACACTGTAGCTTATGTTCATAGACTGCTCGAGGTGAGACACTATAGCTTAAGTTCATAGACTGCTCGAGGTGAGTCACTGTAGCTTATGTTCATAGACTGCTCGAGGTGAGTCACTGTAGCTTATGTTCATAGACTGCTCGAGGTGAGTCACTGTGGCTTATGTTCATAGACTGCTCGAGGTGAGTCACTGTAGCTTATGTTCATAGACTGCTCGAGGTGAGCCACTGTAGCTGATGTTCATAGACTGCTTGAGGTGAGTCACTGTGGCTTATGTTCATAGACTGCTCGAGGTGAGTCACTAGCTTATGTTCATAGACTGCTCGAGGTGAGTCACTGTGGCTTATGTTCATAGACTGCTTGAGGTGAGTCACTGTAGCTTATATTCATAGACTGCTCGAGGTGAGTCACTGTGGCTTATGTTCATAGACTGCTCGAGGTGAGTCACTAGCTTATGTTCATAGACTGCTCGAGGTGAGTCACTGTGGCTTATGTTCATAGACTGCTTGAGGTGAGTCACTGTAGCTTATATTCATAGACTGCTCAAGGTGAGTCACTGTGGCTTATGTTCATAGACTGCTTGAGGTGAGTCACTGTAGCTTATGTTCATAGACTGCTCGAGGTGAGCCACTGTGGCTTATGTTCATAGACTGCTCGAGGTGAGTCACTGTAGCTGATGTTCATAGACTGCTCGAGGTGAGTCAGTGTGACTTATGTTCATAGACTGCTCGAGGTGAGTCACTGTAGCTTATGTTCATAGACTGCTCGAGGTGAGTCACTGTGGCTTATGTTCATAGACTGCTTGAGGTGAGTCACTGTAGCTTATGTTCATAGACTGCTCGAGGTGAGCCACAGTAGCTTATGTTCATAGACTGCTCCAGGTGAGTCACTGTAGCTGATGTTCATAGACTGCTCGAGGTGAATCAGTGTGACTTATGTTCATAGACTGCTCGAGGTGAGTCACTGTAGCTTATGTTCATAGACTGCTTGAGGTGAGTCACTGTAGCTTATGTTCATAGACTGCTCGAGGTAAGTCACTATAGCTTATGTTCATAGACTGCTTGAGGTGAATCACTGTAGCTTATGTTCATAGACTGTTCGAGGTGAGTCACTGTAGCTTATGTTCATAGACTGTTGGTGAGACACTGTAGCTTATGTTCATAGACTGCTCGAGGTGAGTCACTGTGGCTTATGTTCATAGACTGTTTGAGGTTAGCCACTGTAGCTTTTGTTCATAGACTGTTCGAGGTGAGTCACTGTAGCTTATGTTCATAGACTGCTCGAGGTGAGTCACAGTAGCTTATGTTCATAGACTGTTGGTGAGACACTGTAGCTTATGTTCATAGACTGCTCGAGGTGAGTCACTGTAGCTTATGTTCATAGACTGTTGGTGAGACACTGTAGCTTATGTTCATAGAATGTTGGTGAGACACTGTAGCTTATGTTCATAGACTGTTGGTGAGACACTGTAGCTTATGTTCATAGACTGTTGGTGAGACACTGTAGCTTATGTTCACAGACTGCTTGAGGTGAGTCACTGTAGCTTATGTTCATAGACTGCTCGAGGTGAGTCACAGTAGCTTATGTTCATAGACTGTTTGAGGTGAGTCACTGTAGCTTATGTTCATAGACTGCTCGAGGTGAGACACTGTAGCTTATGTTGATAGACTGCTCGAGGTGAGTCACTGTAGCTTATGTTGATAGACTGCTCGAGGTGAGTCACTGTAGCTTATGTTCATAGACTGCTCCAGGTGAGTCACTGTAGCTTATGTTCATAGACTGCTCCAGGTGAGTCACAGTAGCTTATGTTCATAGACTGTTTGAGGTGAGTCACTGTAGCTTATGTTCATAGACTGCTCGAGGTGAGACACTGTAACTAATGTTCATAGACTGTTCCAGGTGAGTCACTGTAGCTTATGTTCATAGACTGCTTGAGGTGAGTCACTGTAGCTTATGTTCATAGACTGCTTTAGGTGAGACACAGTAGCTTATGTTCATAGACTGCTCGAGGTGAGTCACTGTAGCTTATGTTCATAGACTGCTTGAGGTGAGACACAGTAGCTTATGTTCATAGACTGCTCGAGGTGAGTCACTGTAGCTTATGTTCATAGACTGCTCGAGTTGAGTCACTGTAGCTTATGTTCATAGACTGCTTGAGGTGAGACACAGTAGCTAATGTTCATAGACTGCTCGAGGTGAGTCACTGTAGCTTATGTTCATAGACTGCTTGAGGTGAGTCACTGTAGCTTATGTTCATAGACTGCTCCAGGTGTCACTGTAGCTTATGTTCATAGACTGCTTGAGGTGAGTCACTGTAGCTTATGTTCATAGACTGCTTGAGGTGAATCACAGTAGCTTATGTTCATAGACTGCTTGAGGTGAATCACAGTAGCTTATGTTCATAGACTGCTTGAGGTGAGTCACTGTAGCTTATGTTCATAGACTGCTCGAGGTGAGACACTGTAGCTTATGTTCATAGACTGCTTGAGGTGAATCACAGTAGCTTATGTTCATAGACTGCTTGAGGTGAATCACAGTAGCTTATGTTCATAGACTGATCTAGGTGAGATACTGTAGCTTATGTTCATAGACTGCTTGAGGTGAGTCACTGTAGCTTATGTTCATAGACTGCTTGAGGTGAATCACAGAAGCTTATGTTCATAGACTGCTGGAGGTGAGTCACAGTAGCTTATGTTGATAGACTGCTCGAGGTGAGTCACTGTAGCTTATGTTCATAGACTGCTCGAGGTGAGTCACTGTAGCTTATGTTCATAGACTGCTCGAGGTGAGTCACTGTAGCTTATGTTCATAGACTGCTCCAGGTGAGTCACTGTAGCTTATGTTCATAGACTGCTCCAGGTGAGTCACAGTAGCTTATGTTCATAGACTGTTTGAGGTGAGTCACTGTAGCTTATGTTCATAGACTGCTCGAGGTGAGACACTGTAACTAATGTTCATAGACTGTTCCAGGTGAGTCACTGTAGCTTATGTTCATAGACTGCTTGAGGTGAGTCACTGTAGCTTATGTTCATAGACTGCTTTAGGTGAGACACAGTAGCTTATGTTCATAGACTGCTCGAGGTGAGTCACTGTAGCTTATGTTCATAGACTGCTTGAGGTGAGACACAGTAGCTTATGTTCATAGACTGCTCGAGGTGAGTCACTGTAGCTTATGTTCATAGACTGCTCGAGTTGAGTCACTGTAGCTTATGTTCATAGACTGCTTGAGGTGAGACACAGTAGCTAATGTTCATAGACTGCTCGAGGTGAGTCACTGTAGCTTATGTTCATAGACTGCTTGAGGTGAGTCACTGTAGCTTATGTTCATAGACTGCTCCAGGTGTCACTGTAGCTTATGTTCATAGACTGCTTGAGGTGAGTCACTGTAGCTTATGTTCATAGACTGCTTGAGGTGAATCACAGTAGCTTATGTTCATAGACTGCTTGAGGTGAATCACAGTAGCTTATGTTCATAGACTGCTTGAGGTGAGTCACTGTAGCTTATGTTCATAGACTGCTCGAGGTGAGACACTGTAGCTTATGTTCATAGACTGCTTGAGGTGAATCACAGTAGCTTATGTTCATAGACTGCTTGAGGTGAATCACAGTAGCTTATGTTCATAGACTGTTCCAGGTGAGACACTGTAGCTTATGTTCATAGACTGCTTGAGGTGAGTCACTGTAGCTTATGTTCATAGACTGCTTGAGGTGAATCACAGAAGCTTATGTTCATAGACTGCTGGAGGTGAGTCACAGTAGCTTATGTTCATAGACTGCTTGAGGTGAGTCACTGTAGTGTATGTTCATAGACTGCTCGAGGTGAAACACAGTAGCTTATGTTCATAGACTGTTTGAGGTGAGTCACTGTAGCTTATGTTCATAGACTGCTCAAGGTGATTCACTGTAGCTTATGTTCATAGACTGCTTGAGGTGAGTCACAGTAGCTTATGTTCATAGACTGCTCGAGGTGAGTCACTGTAGCTTATGTTCATAGACTGCTCGAGGTGATTTACTGTAGCTTATGTTGATAGACTGCTCGAGGTGAGTCACTGTAGCTTATATTCATAGACTGTTTGAGGTGAGTCACTGTAGCTTATGTTCATAGACTGTCTGAGGTGAGTCACTGTAGCTTATGTTCATAGACTGCTTGAGGTGAATCACAGTAGCTTATGTTCATAGACTGCTGGAGGTGAGTCACAGTAGCATATATATGTATTTTGGGTATTCTGACTCAAAGCTCTCGCTCTGCTCGAGTTTGAGCCAGAAACACCCAAAATACATATATATAAGTAAATCACCATGAAATGGTGATTTACTTGATTTATTAAAACTTTCTTAAAATAGGGGTAGTGAAGATTGCAAGTTTAATTTTTTTTATATAAGTTATCAAAATTATAAAATGTTTCTTTAATACAAAACAAATTTGTCGATTTGTGATACTTGGGTTGTATGAATATCTCTATTTTTGTCATAATATTTTTTATATTAAACACAGAAAACAATAGGATATGAATGAAAAAATGTCTGTTCCGACCGCAGAAGTTTGAATACAAAACAGCAGTTAAGAAGAGACTATTAGTTTTAATAACATAGGTAAGGTGAAAGCAAAATCAAAAAGGAGAAGCCTATTCCCCCATCAGGCAATGCTCTAGATAATTTTGATTTTGCGAGTAGTTGGGTGAAGTAGTTTGGCACTTAGTGAAATAGGGAGAGCATTGGTATATCTAAATGTCTACTCCTCCAAGCTAACGGAACCTGTTCTATGTAAAACTAAAAAACATTTTTGGGAATTTAAGATATTAATTTGTGGGAGTAATTCTCCAAATTAGTATGACTGGACCTTAGGTTTGATTGTTAAAGCGCTAAATAATCAAACCTGAAGCCCAGTCCTCAGAGTTAGTATTCAAAGCGCTAGGATACTAACTCTGATGCTTGTAAAGAAGGTTACTGTCCGACTGGAGAAGTCGTAATATAGGGAGGTAATTTTCTTTTCTTTTTTTTACATACCAAACCCTTTGTATTTATGATTGTCTCTATTTTTGTCATAATATTTTTTATATTAAACACAGAAAACAATAGTATATGAATGAAAAAAATGTCCGTTCCGACCGCACAAGTTTGAATATAACTCTGGTTAATTCAAAACAGCAAAAAAGAATGGCAGCATTCCACAGTAGAGAGATAAATGGGTTACCCGGGACCCTAAATCGATCTAAAAGCTATACGTCTGTTATTGAAGAAATTTGATCTGTTATGTGGTAGCTTTTTTTATTTATTTTTTCTTCTGTAAAAATTATAATTCAATATTCCCAAATTCTGCACACACTAATTCATAATTTCTTGCCTCTTGATAAAGTTTTCTTTTTCTAACTTTTACCGCACCACATTTACAACAAACTTTATATTTGGCAAATGTACCTTTGCCACATAATATACAAGGTACTACATGATTATATTTTTGTCTGTATTTATGCAAACTGCAATAATCCGAATCCATTGTAGATTTTAAAGTACATGGTTTATGAAAACCAACTTTTAAAAATTTACATGTATCAGCTTTATTATTATTAACTTCCATCGTTATATGTATATATTTTTTTCTATTTAATAAATGTGTGAACAAATGTAATAACTAAAATGAATACAAACGCGGAAGAGACTATAAGAAATTTGATTCACCTGTATAATACAGGAATTATAGATAAGGAAACATTAAGTCATGGTATAAAAGTAATTAGTATTCCCAAAGTGGAACCTAAAAAAGTGGAGCCCCCTCAAGAAAAATCAACAACATTAGAAAATTTACATAAAAGACGTCATGCTAAGAAACAACGTAAAAAGTTAAAAAATCAGATTGAAAAATTATCCAAACAAGAAAAGATTGAAACTAAGCAGGTTGAATTGAAACAACCGGAAAATAATCAGATTGATAAAGAATATAACCAGATTGATAAAGAAGATAAAATAAAATTAGTTGACAATCCTAAATGTGGATATTTCAGAGCCTATGAAATAGATGCTAGAGATTATAAAGATACTGTAAAACTGCTCCAAGATAATAAATCTATTCTCAGCAAATACATAGAAAAAGAGAGAAAATTTAACAAAGGAATAAAGTTGCAACTAGGATTAACTGTAGATTTATTCAAAGAAAATACGACCCAGCGAGTTACAGCAGTTTTACATAGCAAGCAAAATCCACTTTTAATGTCAGAAAACATAAATGAGCTAAATGAAGAATCGGCAGCCGATTTACATGAATTTTTAGAACGATTTACAAACGCAGCTTCAGGTATGGAAGTTGATAACTGTGTTACTCTTTATTTAAATATTGCAAAGTATGAACCGTTAAAAGGCTCATCATACATTCCACTACCAAAAGTAATACAAAATAAAAAAGCGGTAGTAAACATAAAAAATTATGACAATAAATGTATTTTATATGCAATAAACGCAGCTTTACATCCAGCCAAAAAGAATAGTGATAGAATTTCAAGTTATCCCAATATAGATTCTCTAAAATCAGTTGGAGTTAGTTATCCAACTCCAATTTCAGATATTTCAAAACTGGAAAAACAAAACGATATTGCTATTAATGTTCTTGGTTACACAGTAACAAAAACTGGTAAATTATCTCTATATCCGTTTTACATATCCGAGCAGCCAAAAACTATGAAAAGAATAAAATTATTGTTAATGTCTGAAGAATCTGAAATTACAGACGATTCTGAAGAAGGAATCATAGATGACAACTATGACCCAGAAATTATAGACAACCCCATAAAAGAATTATCAGAAAAAGAAACAATAAATCATTACTGCTTAATAAAAGACTGTAACAGATTACTTTACGACCAAAACAAACATCATGGTAAAACTTATTTTTGTGATCGTTGTCTTTATGGATTTACAGGAGAAAAATTACTTGAAAAACATGAAGAAGACTGCAACGGTATTAATAAAAATTCCTGCCGAATCGAAATGCCAAAAAAAGGAGCAAGCATTAAATTTAAAAATTATCATAAAAAAATGCCTGTACCTTTTGCAATTTATGCAGATTTTGAAAGTAAACTAGAAAAACATGATACAAAAATTGGAGATAAAACAGAAACTACAAACATTCACAAAGCCTGCAGTTTTGAATACCAAGTTGTAAGATATGATAACGAATTGGGAAATAATGCAAAATACAGAGGTGAAGACGCTGTTGAAGCATTTATAAACTCTTTGGAATGTGAAATAAATAATCTTAATAACGTATTTGCTCATCCGAAACCATTAATAATGACAGAACAAAACGAAATAGATCATAACAAAGCAACAGAGTGTTGGATATGTGAAAAAGAAATAGGTCGCAAATCTGGTAAAAACTGTAAAGTAAGAGATCATTGTCATTTTACCGGAGAATATAGAGGTGCAGCACATAAATACTGCAACTTAAAATTAAAAATAAAACCGGGCAAAACAATAGTGCCAGTATTATTTCATGGTCTTAAAACTTACGATTCTCATCTCATAATGCAAAAAATTCATAAAATGAGTGGCAACATAACTTGTATTCCAGACAACTCCGAAAAATATATTTCATTTGGAGTTGGACAGTTTAGATTTTTAGACACTTATCAATTTATGAATTCATCTTTGGCAAAATTAGTAGAATATGCAAACGAGTCTGATTTAAAAATCACTAAAAAACAATTTGGTGACAAAGCACATTTGATAATAAAAAAAGGTATTTATCCTTACGATTATGTAGACTGCATAGAAAAATTTGAAGATAAAGAATTACCATCTAAAGAAATTTTTTACAGCAGTATTGGAGATGATCACATAACCGATGAAAAATACAAACTTGCTCAAACAATATGGAAAGAGTTTAACTGTAAAACTTTAGGAGATTATCATGATATATATTTGAAATCTGATGTAACTTTTCTAGCTGATATATTTCAAACATTCAGAAAAACATGCATGGACGCATATAAACTTGACCCTTTACATTATTACACAGCACCAGGATTAGCTTGGGATGCATTACTAAAACATTCAGAAATAGAATTAGAACTTTTAACAGATATTGATATGTACTTATTTTTAGAAAAAGGAATGAAAGGTGGAATTAGCATGGCTTCAGGAAGATATGCTAAAGCAAATAATCCTCTAGTTAGTGGTTACAAGCCAGACGAGCAAAATAATTTTATAATCTATTTAGATGCAAATAATCTTTACGGACATTCTATGGTTCAAGCACTTCCGTATTCTGGATTTGTTTGGAAAAAGAGAAACAAGCGTGGTTGTTTCTCAAAACCAAAAACTGGTAAAGGACAAATACTAGAAGTCGATTTGGAATATCCAAAAGAACTTCATGATCTGCATAACGATTATCCACTTGCCCCTGAAAAATTAACAGTAAAAAAAGAATGGTTATCTCAGTATCAAAACAATTTACTTGAAAACAACGTACTAACAGAACAGCTAGTTCCAAACTTAATGGATAAGAAAAAATATATTGTACATTACAAAAACTTAGAACTGTATTTATCTTTGGGAATGAAACTGAAAAAGTGCACCGAGTAATAGAATTTAATGAAAAGGCTTGGATGAAATCTTACATAGATATGAATACAGAATTTAGAAAAAAATCTAAATCAGAATTTGAGAAAAACTTTTACAAACTTATGAATTTATCAGTATTTGGAAAAACAATGGAGAATCTCCGTAAAAGAACTGATATAAAACTAGTCCAAACTGATGGTTCTGAAAACAATAGAATAAGAAAAATAGTATCTAAACCAAACTTTAACCGCCGTATAAAATTTTCAGATGAATTATCAGCTTTGCACGTAAACAAAACAAATCTAAAATTAAACAAACCGATTTACGTTGGAATGACAGTTTTAGACTTATCAAAACATCAAATGTACGATTGGTATTACAACACATTGAAAAAAAGATATGGCAGCGATTGTAATTTATTATACACTGATACAGACAGTTTACTTGTCGATGTTAGAACTGAAGATGTTTACAAAGATATTAAGGAAATGAAAAGTGAGTTTGATTTAAGTGATTATCCTAAAGATCATCCAATGCACGATGATACAAATAAGAAAGTATTAGGTAAAATGAAAGATGAATGTGCAGGAGTTGCTATATCTGCATATGTTGGTTTAAGGGCTAAATTATATGCAATCAAAAGAGCTGATGAAGAAAACATGGATGAGATTATAAATAAAATAAAAACTGAATGTCCCGATGTTAGCATAAACGAATATTTGAAAACAAACAACTTGCAAAATCCAGACTTAAGAAAAGAACTAGCAGATATTTTGAAAATAGACGAAGATAACCAAGTTAACAAAGTTAATGGCTTACAATCCAAAGAAGATTCTATTGCTGCAATAAATGAACAAATCATCAAAAAAGCAAAGGGTGTGCAAAAATATGTAGTTAAAAAACATATTAACTTTGAAAATTATAGAGATGTGCTGGATACCAGAAAAAAACAGAGTCATGAAATGATTATGTTTAGATCGATAAAACACCAACTTTATACTATAAAAGTAAACAAAATTACTGTCGCCGTTTTATTCGAAAAGATATATTAGAGATGATGGCATCACGACTGATGCATATGGTCACTATAGAAATTTATGATTTGTTATTAAACATACTGTTAAGCTTGTTAAGCTGATAATCAGCTTAAATTTAAAAAAAACAAAACTTTTTGGCTCCATAGAAAATTTTATATCATTTTTTGTTTTTACATCCTCATAACAATATTTTGTTCATATCAAATTTTTATACTATAAGAATACATCCGAGAAGATGGTATTACAACTGATGCACATGGTTTCTATAAAAACTTATGAATTTGGGTATCAGCAGGAACAATAAGTAATTCTTCTTTGACAAATCCTCTTTGAGGCGCTGGTGCTTTCAAATAATAAACTCTTATACCTTGCGTCACCATATAACTTTCAATCTTGTGAATATCTACACTCCACATTGGATCAGTTGCTCTGCGTCTTCCACCTTCTTGTTCCCCGGGTTGATATAAATATCTCACACTTGCATTCATACAGATAGGATCATCTTTTAATATTTTTGTTTCAACAGGAGGAGGCTTTTTTGTCTCCGCATTTATGGCTTTAACAACTTCTGGTAATCTCTTTACCCATTCTCTATTACGTTTTTGCGAATCTATTTCCTTAGCATACTGATAACCAAACAATCTCTCAGCTAATGTTCTGTTAAATCTTTCAACTATAGCTTGGTCTCTGTGTATTTCTGTTCTGCCTCGTCTGATATTTACTTTGTGTTTTGACATCAACTGTGATACTGCACCCATAAATTCTCTGCCTGGATCTACTTGTAATAACTTTGGATATTTCAAATGCTGACTGTATATTTTCTCAAATGCTTTAGCAACTTCTTTACTATCCTTGGAAGTCAGTGGCTCTGCTTCTTTGTATCTACTTGCAATATCAACCACAGTCAACGCATATTTATATGTCTTGCGTCCACGACCAATCCCAAAAGTATCATGCGGTAAAAATAACAAATCAGCTTGATGCACTCCATTCTTAGCAGAAACATCAAACCTGGGTCTAATTATTTTCTTCGGCGCAGGTAAATAAATCTGCCACACAGCTTGTTTCTTTAAAAATTCTAATGCCTTTTTTTCACTGACACCAGCCTCTTTTGCTAATTTTTTAACTGCTGTGTAACCTCTCCAAAATCCTTTTGGGCTGTAATATATCTTTTCCATTTTTTTCTACTAAAGATTAAACTTTATATAACTATAAAGAGAAAATGGAAATCACAACTGCACAATTTGATGAACTGCTTGAAGAGCAATATCAAAATAGCACAAAGAAATGGACAGACTTGGAACTAAATAAAATATACAAAATTACAGATACGAAAATAGTAGATACCAAATATAGTCCATCCATGGTATTGACATTATTAGACAATGGTGAAGTATGGGCGCCTGATCATCTTAAAAATAAATTAGAGAAGAGTGCTAAACCACCATATTATATTCGACCACTTGGATTGAAACCATGTAAAAACAACAACAAAAATAGGTATCATGCATATGACTTAGTCTTTTCAAAGTAAACTTAGTCATTTCAAATCCAAAAAAGTAATTATAGTTTTAAACTATTTTTTTTTATGAAATCAATTTGTACGCCACAAATCCAGTTGCAGCCATGCCCACCACAATAAACGTAATTTCTCTATTCTGTTGATCCGGAGATGGTGTATAAAAATCACTCAACTTGGGCTCCGGTTCCAAAAGCAAATGTTTGCCAGTTGTATAATAATACTGTTTCATAGCTTGGTCCACATCATCAAAAGTCTGCTCTGCATGATGTTCTTTTTGTAGTTGTTTATTAATAAAATCTAATCTCTCTGTTCTTTTTTTATTCCACTCCGCTTGTGCTGCGTTTAATTGTTCTACGGCTTTGTCATGCCTTTGTCTTTCCTCATCTGAATGACTTCCCATTTTTGAAAAGAAATAATTTGAACCACTAAATGCTAATGCATTTGTTAATGCGCCACCTATCATCATTGCTACTGCACTTGCCATTTTTTATATATATATTTTTTAAATTATTTCATAATATCGGCAGGAATAATACCTTGCTTAATCAGCATATCCTTTGTAGCCATTGCTAACATTATATCCACAGACAGCATCCCAAAATCTGTCATATTAAAATCCACTTTGGGTGCTGGTCTTTTTAGTAGTTTTCTGCCAATCTCAGAATATCCAACAGTTAGAAGTGTTTCCACTCCTGCATGATGCATCATATTTACAATTTGTTTTCCGTCAATACTTGCTGCCATTTTTTTTATATGATTATTTTTTTAAAATAAATTATTAAAAATCAAACGGGTCTTTTGGTGCAACATGAACAGGTTGCACAGCTACAGGTTGCGTAGCAGATTTCTTGTTATAAATATACAAACCCAACCCAGCAATACCTAATAAAACCAGACACGGTGGAATATAATTTTTGTATACGTTTATTTTGATTTTTTCTGGTTCTTCTTCACCTATTGTTATTTTTGTTATTTGATTTGCAGCATTTTGATTTGTAACATCTTGAAGCAAACGCTTTGCCTTTTTTGCCGCTGCTCCTTTTTTTCCAGCTTCTACTCGTTTTGGATTTTTTACTTTTTGTTGTTCAACAGGTTGTGTAACAACAGGTTGTGTAACAACAGGTATAACTTCACTCTCTTGGTTCTCCATTTATATTATCTATAATTTTATTTTTATTAAAATCAATATGTCTAACAGTTGTCAGTATTGCTGTAAATGGTGCTAAGCACATTCCATACCTGTAATACAACTCACAACAAGCGCTTGTCAAAGCATGATTAACAAATGGGTCTTCCTCCAAATCTTCTATCAGCTTTGGTGGATTGGTTACATTGAAATATTTTGATACTCCCATCACATACAAGTTAATAAAAGAATTGCCTAAAGTTTTAGTCATGCTTGCCCCAAGCCGTGCTTCATATCTGCAGTAAAGTTTGTTAATTTCATCCGAGGGCATGCTATCTATATTTGTGAGTTGTATGTCCTTACCCAAATATTGACGACTACCACCGCCAGCCACTATGGCTGATAATCTTTCTTTTTTTGTTTCTTGTTGCTTTGATTCATCTGGTTCCGTCTGTTCCGATATATTTTGTAATAGTTCTTCCGCATTCATTTTTATATTATTAATCTTATTTTTTATCTTGAAATAAATATAAAATACAAAACAACTAGCTGCGATATTCATGCAACTAGTAATTGTTAGTATTGTTAATAGCATTGTTATTAACATTGCTATTTCTTCTATTAACATTATTAATTTGCTGCAAGCATTGCTATTAACATTGCTACTTTGCTATGAGCAATGATATTAGCAATAGTATATTTTCTGATATTTTCATTATATTTTCATGTCAGTATTGCTATTAATATTGCTACTTTGCTGTTAGTATTACTATTAGCAACAAAGCAATGCTGTTAGAAAAAAAGAATTGCTGGTAGAAATTATTCAACCCAATAACCAGTTGGTTGGTCAGTTTTCAAAATTAACTTGGAATATTTAGTCTTAGCTAAGGCTTTTCTTATTCTGGTTCTCTCCTCCAACGTCGGAATAACATCATTTTCTCTCAAACAATTTTCATAACTATCTCTGTCCTTAGTGTAAAATATACACAACCATTTTGCTTGCTCTCTCAAATCTTTCAATACAGAATTATATCTCTGTGAAATGACCCACACTGATTGTTTGGCGTGACGACCAGAGAATGCCAACTCTGACAACATATCTTTTTTCTTTGTTAATTCTTTTGTGGCTGAGCAATCGTCAATAATGTATAATGTGGGCTGGCCAGCATATTGTTTGAAAAAGAAACGCAACAGTTCTTGTAACATTTCTTTACCGTTGCTCACGGGATTGACAATTATTATTTTTTTATCTTTAGGGTTTTTCACATCTCCTATCCAGGATCTATTTTTATAAGCCTCGTTCCACTCTATGGTTGGACACAATATAATTATATGTTTAAAAACTCCAACATACACTTGTTCAAGTATGTCAAGAACAAACTCTGTTTTACCACAGCCTGTCTGACCACAAATAATGGCACTGTGTGAATATTAAGGATATTTTTGTTGTAAACTAGTATCGTACTTCTTTGAATCTTCCATCTTCGAAATTGATTTGCGCATCTTGTATTATATATATATAAATATTTAAAGTTTGATCTGCATCTGCTTTTTTATTTATTAATATCGTTATGCCTTCACTGCCGTTTTCTATTCTTCTTCCACTGCCGTGTAATAAATTGTCCTCACATGTTCTAAGGTCAAGCCACAAAGCATATGATTTTGTCAAATAAGTTTCAAGAGAAAAACTGGTAAAGTTTAAGTCCCTCGCTACTATTTCTGTCTCTTTGTTTCTTTTTGATGTCAAGGCAAAATATTTGTTAATTTCATCCCAATGTTGATATGCCTTCATGCCCTGACTATACAACTGATTTGGTACTCCCTCTATTGTCATTTCAACCTTTTCAATCTTTGGGTTGTAATAGGTTTCTGCGCTTGTTCTTTCTGGGTCTTCAAACAGCATTAAAATACCTTTCATGCTCCGTGCTGGTACATTAATGTTGATGTTCCAAAGGGTTTCAGATTTGTTTGCTATTATTTTTCTATGTCGCAAGATACGATCATACATAAATGACATCTTACCATTGATTTGCTGTCTTATTTGTCTGGATAATTCAACATCACTAACCATATCAAATTCCAAGCAGATATTTTTTATTATATAAGATACATCAGCATCACTGCTTTTGATAACTTTGTTATAATCGTTAAACGTTAATTCATATTCTAACCTATCACCAAGCCCCGCTTGATAAAATGGCATATGACTTTCTAACATTTCAAAGTCCAGTGGAATACAAAATCTATTTCCATAAGCTGCTGCTATAGCTTCATCTTTGGTGTCTGCGGAAGCATCTCCCGCGCTAACTCTATGTTTTAGCATGTTTGATTTACCAATACCTTGGTAAGCTATGTTTTGTCGTTCAGTAGGGCTTTTCCATAAATCTACATAACAATGATATATATCACTGTCATCTATTGACATGACTTCGTTGCCACTTATTCCTATTGTCATTTTTTTCACAATTGTTCTACCCAGATTTTGAAATAGAGTAGCGTTGGCGCCTGTTCTGCTTTTAAGTTCTATTTCAAAGGCAAGACGAGCAGTACGAGGAACTATCACATCATTAGTACTTAGGTTGGGAAATCTCACAAGCAGTTGCTGGTTTTGGTCTATTGTTGATGGATTATTAGTTATTACTACACTTGTGCGGATGCCTTTGGCACCATGAGGCTCTCTTAGTTTTCTATGAGGGCTGAGTTTGTTTCCGTAAGCCGACATTGTTTTTATTTTTTAAATATATTTTTTAAAATTAAATAAAATAAACAATGGCTGAAGGAGGATTTGAAAATCCTGCGTTTGATATGACTGAAGAAGACTTGAATAAAGCACTTGAAGACGAATTTATACAACCTAACCCAGAATTCCAGAGACAAATTGTAAATGAAAATAACTATATTGATCAGCTTCAAGGGGAAGATAAAACAGAAGAACAGCTTAAACATAAACGGTGGTTAGTAGATGAATTTTATAAAGAATTTGAAGAGAATATTAGCGAAATTGATTATAAAAATTTCAAAATGGATAAGGACAAAAACGGTAGAACAATGTTATATGCAGTTCAGTTGGGAACAGATGATGTTCCACTTACTTATCATAGGGGAAATAGTGCAGTCAAATTTTATGCGCTGGACACTTTAGTTAAAAAACATGGTATTGACTTTGTGAAAAACACTTTAAAAATGTATGATTATTTAGTTCCACGTGAAAGAGTTGCTCGGGGTAGGGCAGACTTTGCAACCTTATTAAAATCAAGAGAAACCCTCACAAAAGGAGGAGAAAATATACCAATGCAAACTTTTTCAACAACTGGAGATGTGCAAAATACAGTAGATGCTGTAAATACAATTGAGAGTGATTTGAGTAATATAATAGATGAAACTCATCCTAAAACTGCTGTTCAACCAGAAAGTCTAACACTGCGAGAGATACGAGGTTTAGATAAGAGATTGTAAAGCTTTCGTGGAGAACTTACTAATAATCTCTCAAAGCTCACTGAGCTTGATAAAGATATAGCAAAAGAAAAACAAAAATTAGAACAAGTTAGCACCCCCGGGCAGGAGGATGAGTTTCAACAAGAGCGCCTACGTGACAGAATAAAAAACTTAGAAGATGAAAGAAGTTCACGACTTGAAGCGGCGAGTGAAAACAAAGAAGCATTACGCAGTCAAATAAACAGGATAAAAGAAACTATAAATAAGGTGTTAAAAAAAGACACAACATTGGGTGAGAGGATCAAAACCTTGTTTAGGGAGCAAGGTATTACTATTGTTAGTATTTTGACTGCCTTTGGTATGATTATTGGGGTATTAGTTGATACCATTATTCCTACAACAGGAGGAGGGACTGCACCTGTTCCAACTCCAAAGCCTGATCCATCAAGTGTAAAAGACTGGATAAAAAAACAACTATTTAATCTTGGTAAACTTCTTGCCAACCTGGCTGGTAAAGCTGCTGCAGCACTTCCAGGAGTTATTGGTGCAATAGTATCATGGCTTTTATCTGCAACAGGTAATGTTATTAATTGGCTTGGTAACAATCTATGGGCTTTGCTTGTGTTTGTTTCCGGGTTGTTGTATGTGGCAGCCAAAGAGTGGTTTAGTAAATCTCGTAAATAAGTAATGCAGCAAGACCTATTACTATAGTACCAACAATTATAGTTGTTTTGTTATCTTCGTGTTCAATCGCTATTTTTTGTATTTCTGATGGGTTATGTTCCACAGTTTTATGTATTGATTTATCAAAGTCAGAATGTTCCGGTAAAAATTTCTTTGTTGTGGTGCCTTGAAAAGGTTGAATATTTTTTGGTGGCACTGGTTTTACATTTACATCATTGTTCAATCCTAATGCTTGTGCATCGGTTGCTATTACAATTTCATTATTGTAGTCTTGTATTGTTCCAATTCTTAATTCCATGTCGCTCGGAGACATATACAATCCACTTCCGTAGACAAAATTTACTTTACTTCTTGCATATTTTAAGGTGTTTTCATATCTTGAAATTTGACTGGGTATGTCGATGGGGCTATTTATCGCGTCCTCTACATTTGCTAAAAATTGTTTCTGTGCATCAAATGCTGTTCCAGTTCCAAGTATATCTGTTCTTGTTTGTGATTGTGAACCAAGAATTGCCCAGCAATATGTTCTTATGCTGTCATTGATTCTTTCTACTCCAGCTCTTGTAAATCCAGATGAATCATCTAGTATAAAAGTAGACCAACTATTGTCAGCCTCAGATCCTTGTGCAATGTAATCAATGTGGTATGTTTTATCACTCTCATAGACTGTAAAACTCATCGTTTTGTTGTCGTATACAGTATTTACCTAAGGATGATAACCAATATGTGTCCAGTAATTGTAAATTGTTCCTAGACCATTATTATAGCTTTGTTTCTGTCTCCAGTCTGAATATAAATCAACGTTAAACTCCTTGCATATTCTCTCGTATGCGTTTCGGTTATATGTGTTATTAAAAGCATTCCAATTTGAGTCTTGCGGTAATGCTACACTCATCTCAAATAATATTCTTCTGACTTGGTAATAGACATGAAATCGAAATAACGAACCAACCAAAGTATCAGCTTTTAGATGATTGTTGAAATCAATGCCACATCCAGTTGTCGCACACCAAATAGCAAAGTTTAACTGATTCTGCCAAAATAACATCCAATCTGTTCCCCAGCGTTGGACCATAGCATCTGATTTGACGTATGGGAGTTTGTATTTTTCAAAGACATTGGGGAATGATGCTTTAAAGCCTTTACCGTCTGATGTAATGACTATGTTTTGATTTATTATATCTATCACTTTCTTGCTAAAAGTATTTGAATATTGAGCATCCGGGTTATATTTGAATTCTTTAGAAATCATTTTTATTTGTGTTTTTATATTTATATATTAAAAAAAATGTTTCATACAATTTCAAACATAGACAACTTAATTTACAACAGTATATCGATAATAGAGATGGAACTAAGCGCGTTGGATTAAAAAGTTTTACATACACTATCGGTTGGTATAATATTAATCATGAAACCATAAAGACACGAAACCCAGATAAAATAGAACATTTAGCAGGTGGACTCTATAACTTTCAAGACTTGATAAGAAAGTTTAATGAGCTAAATATAAAGATTATCCTGGGCCCAGTTGTTCAAAGACCGGTTAGCTTAATCCTTTGCTAGTGTAAATTTTCAAAGTACATTTTCTCATGAAAATATATTTTGTACTACTAAAAGTTTTTAATTTGTATTTCTTCTTAACAAAATGCTTTCACATGCTCAATTTCTGGTAGAAATATTCATTTACAGGAAATTCACAGAGATTTGAAATTTTGACTTAACTCTCGGTTAAGTTAACCGATCTTTGAACAACTGGGCCCTGGACTATAATGTCTTAATTGGTGTAGCCTTTTTAAATACGCCAGTAGATACACGAATGTCAAGCGGTCTTTCAAAAATGTTAGGATTCAAGGACAGAAAATGGTTGACAGGTACTAATATAGCGGATTACCCAATGGATTTAGCTCCTTACAAACAGCTATATGTTCATCTGAAACAAGTTAATACGAGTAGTAATTATTTCAATGGTGCACCAAGCACTATTATAGGTGTTGTGCCTGTAGTAAATAAGCAGTTTGGAGAAATAGTATATACCAGTTTTTATCCTGAATATCACTGTCTTATGAATGGTGCAATTTCTGAATTGAAAATAGAAGTCAGCGATGAGTATGGCAACAAAATAAGTAATCACGGTTTGCCTATGAGTTGTGTTTTAGAAATTATTTAAAAAATATATTTTTATAAAAACAACAATGAGTATATTTGGACCAACAAGAATTACAAGAGACGAATTAGAGCTTTTAATAGGTGATGTTCAAAATTTATATATGCACATTTTGCCTTTTGTTGACCAGTTTAATCATTTAAAAAATAGAGTTGATAATCTTAAATATGGGATTATAACAATATTTGCAGAGGCTAAGGGCCCACTTGTATCAAACAGAATACTCTCATTTGGTAACGGCGGGGCAGAAAAAAATGTGGGGCATGTAATGACACGCCGTGGACGGATTATGGGAATAGGTTTAGCATGTGAACGATTAGTTGGTGACGTATCTGTAATAGTTTCTGTCAATGGTGTTGAACAACCAAATTATGGTATAACGCTTCACATCATCCCACGCAATCATGATAACTTTGATGAACCTTTAGAGATTGGTGCTGGTTCTGTTGTTAACTTTGTATGCAAGATTGCCAACGCTACAGCTGTAAATACGGTGGCATCATTATTAATTGAATTAATTTAATTTTTTATTTATTAATAAAAAATGAAGCAACCGACAGCACCAAGTATATATCCTGATTTGTCAGTGGAAGACGGACAAAATTATAGATTACAAAAGATTTCAGAAATTGAAAAAAAGTTAATTACAGAACGAGATATACGTCAGTCACTTTATAAAAAATATAAACGTGGTATTAATATTACAGATGGAATTGACACTACCTTGATATCTGCAGGTGTTATTATGGCTGGGATTGGATTTGTTATTCTAGTTTTGTTACCTTTGGAAATAGCAGCAATAATATGTGGAGCTACAGGTGTTTGTGTTAATTTTATCAGACGCAAGCTTAATGTAAAAGTTCAAAAACATCATGAAATAAAAACTTTGGCAGAGGCTAAGTTAAATAGTATAAAGCAGTTAATATCAAAAGCGTTGAGTGATGCACAAATATCTGATCAAGAGTTTAAGATGATTTTAGATGAGTTAGATAAATATTATAGTTTAAAAGAAGACAGCAAACAAAAAAAGGCTAAAATAAGTGAAGCTCAAAAAAAAGAACTAGTAGAGCAGGGAAGAAACGAAGCAATGGCAACCTTACAAAAAAGTCTAAAAAGTGTGTAATAAATTGTTTTAGTAATGTATATGAGTACGATCCACCACCTTTGTATTCAAGGTCAGAAAATTGTTAGTTTAAATGTAATTTTGATAACAAATCAACAAATTTGTTTTGTATTAAATAAACATTTTATAATTTTGATAACTTATAAAAAAAAATAAACTTGCAATCTTCACTACCCCTATTTTAAAAAAGTTTTAATAAATCAAGTAAAATCACCATTTCATGAAATATTTGGGCAAAATCAACAAATAACAAGCAAAATCAGCATTTCATGCTGATTTGTAGATAGGTGTGTTTAAAAAATTAAAAAAATTCCTGTGGTATTTTCGGCAACTCAAAAATACCACAGGACCCCCATTTTACATATATATGTAGCTTATGTTCATAGACTGCTTGAGGTGAGTCACTGTAGCTTATGTTCATAGACTGCTTGAGGTGAGTCACTGTAGCTTATGTTCATAGACTGCTTGAGGTGAATCACAGTAGCTTATGTTCATAGACTGCTTGAGGTGAGTCACAGTAGCTTATGTTCATAGACTGCTTGAGGTGAGTCACTGTAGCGTATGTTCATAGACTGCTCGAGGTGAAACACAGTAGCTTATGTTCATAGACTGTTTGAGGTGACTCACTGTAGCTTATGTTCATAGACTGCTCAAGGTGAGTCACTGTAGCTTATGTTCATAGACTGCTTGAGGTGAGTCACAGTAGCTTATGTTCATAGACTGCTCGAGGTGAGTCACTGTAGCTTATGTTCATAGACTGCTCGAGGTGATTCACTGTAGCTTATGTTCATAGACTTCTCGAGGTGAGACACTGTAGCTTATGTTCATAGACTGCTTGAGGTGAGTCACAGTAGCTTATGTTCATAGACTGCTTGAGGTGAGTCACTGTAGCTTATGTTCATAGACTGCTCGAGGTGAGTCACAGAAGCTTATGTTCATAGACTGTTCCAGGTGAGTCACTGTAGCTTATGTTCATAGACTGCTCGAGGTGAGTCACAGTAGCTTATGTTCATAGACTGTTCCAGGTGAGTCACTGTAGCTTATGTTCATAGACTGCTTGAGGTGAGACACTGTAGCTTATGTTCATAGACTGTTGGAGACACTGTAGCTTATGTTCATAGACTGTTTGAGGTTAGTCACTGTAGCTTATGTTCATAGACTGCTGGAGGTGAGTCACAGTAGCTTATGTTCATAGACTGTTCCAGGTGAGTCACTGTAGCTTATGTTCATAGACTGCTCGAGGTGAGTCACTGTAGCTTATGTTCATAGACTGCTCAAGGTGAGTCACAGTAGCTTATGTTCATAGACTGCTCGAGGTGAGTCACTGTAGCTTATGTTCATAGACTGTTGGAGTCACTGTAGCTTATGTTCATAGACTGCTTGAGGTGAGTCACAGTAGCTTATGTTCATAGACTGTTGGAGTCACTGTAGCTTATGTTCATAGACTGCTTGAGGTGAGTCACTGTAGCTTATGTTCATAGACTGTTGGAGACACTGTAGCTTATGTTCATAGACTGCTTGGGGAGAATCCCTGTAGCTTAAGTTCATAGACTGCTGGAGGTGAGTAACTGTAGCTTATCTCATGTGATAATTCAGCTTTCAGGAAATAGTTGTGTGATCTCATGCATTATTTTTAGCTGTAGGTGAATACTTGTGTGATCTCATGACATATTTCAGCTGTAGGGGAATACTTATGTTTTCTCATGTCTTATATCAGCTGTAGGGGAATACTTATGTTTTCTCATGTCTTATATCAGCTGTAGGTTATCTCATATCTTATATCAGCTGTAGGTTATCTCATGTCTTATATCAGCTGTAGGTTATCTCATGTCTTATATCAGCTGTAGGTTATCTCATATCTTAGCTGTAGGGAAATACTTACGTTATCTTGAGTCTTAGTGTCCTATTTCAGTTGTAGGGGAATTCTTATGTTATCTCATGTCTTATTTCAGCTGTAGGGGAATTCTTATGTTATCTCGTGTCTTATTTCAGCTGTATCCAGAACACACAAAGGGACTGATGTTACTCGGGGAACTGAATGTTAACCATATAAAAAACCTGAAAGTAGCGGAGGAGGTAATGTACTTTACATCTGGTTGAAATACCTCCATTTCTACCTAGAATTATGATGTCAGAAATTGCCTTAAATACCAACAAGTTATACTGAGTTTAAGAAAAGTGTGATTGAATGTGCATGAGTTACAATCTTCATGAGCAAACAGTTTTACGTCTGTACTGGTCGGGGCCACTTTCTGTCACTTATGTAAACATAAACTAATTTTTCAGACAAATCTATGTATCCTGACCATTTTTACTCTACTTTCTATTAGGTTACCTCTTCTTGGAAATTTGACACCAAAACATTTTGTTTTATATAAATTACCGAAGTGACACATGAACTTTTTATAAACAGACTTTAACTGAAAAATCTTTTTGTTCACAAGCCCAGTTTCCATCACGAGTGATATATTCAGCTTGGTCATGATACAGTATAAACATTTGATAAATTAAAAACATGTTTGCAAGTCATTTCTACAGTTTCATTGTTAAAATTGTATGTTTGCTTTGTTTCATCATTCACCTTGATCGCTATAACAATGCGCCTGGTAACTTCAATGTAATATTTTCCACGACGTCAGTTTTACACTATAACAATGGGTAATTCTGTGTAAATCAAACAGATACAGGTTGAATGAGAGTTGCCTCTCTCTGGTTAAAATATATTAACGCAATATATATTAACTGCGTCGGCTTAAGTGTGAGAAAAATAGGAAGTCATAACGGCGTTATTTTCTTAAAAATAATTTATTATGTGGCAGTTTACGCACGCATCCCCTACACCATATAAGGATGTTAACACAAGTTTTGGAGAAATCCCTTTTTGTCTCGCCCACGATAGTGGGTAGCGAGATAGCAGTCACTTTTCCGGCGGCGGCGACCACACTTTAAATCAACCATATCTCAACAACCGCTTCTCAAATTTTTCTGAACTTTGTCAGATGCTTTGTTAGGTCAAGGGACATCACGTAATGCCAAAATTAAAAAGGTCAAGGTCATATTTTGCGTTATTTTCACAAAACTTAACCTTGGTTAGGTAATTTAACCTCAGTTAACTATATGAGTTTGCCTCGTTTTCTTTTTTGTTTGATACTTGGTCATATGTATTGCTGGCATTGGTGGACATCACCGAATGACAAAAGTTACCAAGGTCAAGGTCATATTTTGCTTATTTCCCCCAAACTTAACTTTGGTTAGGTAACTTAAATTTGCTATGGTGACTTAACCTCAATTAACTTTATGTGATTGCCTCACTTTATGTCTTTGATACTTGGTCATATGTATTGTTGGCATTGGTGGACATCGCTGAACGACAAAAAATACCAAGGTCAAGGTCATGTTTTGCATTATTTACCCTAAACTTCAGTTTGGTTAGGTAAGTTAACCTCAGTTAGTTAACTTTTCCTAATAACTTTAATTTCTTTGTTTCATACTTGGTCATATGTATTGTTGGCATTGGGGGACATCACTAAATGACAAAAATTACCAAGGTCAAGGTCATATTTCGTGTTATTTTCCCCAAACTTAACCTTGGTTAGGTAATTTAACCTCAGTTAACTTTATGTGATTGCCCCACTTTATGTCTTTGATACTTGGTCATATGTATTGTTGGCATTGGTGGACATCGCTGAATGACAAAAAATACCAAGGTCAAGGTCATATTTTGCGTTATTTTCCCCAAACTTAACCTTGGTTAGGTAACTTAACCTCAGATAACTTTATGTGATTGCCCCACTTTATGTCTTTGATACTTGGTCATATGTATTGTTGGCATTGGTGGACATCACTAAATGACAAAAATTACCAAGGTCAAGGTCATAGTTTGCGTTATTTTCCCCAAACTTAACCTTGGTTAGGTAACTTAACCTCAGTTAACTTTATGTGATTGCCCCCTCTTTATGTCTTTGATACTTGGTCATATGTATTGTTGGCATTGGTGGACATCGCTGAATGACAAAAAATAGCAAGGTCAAGGTCATATTTTGCGTTATTTTCCCCAAACTTAACCTTGGTTAGGTAACTTAACCTCAGTTAACTTTATGTGATTGCCCCACTTTATGTCTTTGATACTTGGTCATATGTATTGTTGGCATTGGTGGACATCACTAAATGACAAAAATTACCAAGGTCAAGGTCATATTTTGCGTTATTTTCCCCAAACTTAACCTTGGTTAGGTAACTTAACCTCAGTTAACTTTATGTGATTGGCCCACTTTATGTCTTTGATACTTGGTCATATGTATTGTTGGCAATGGTGGACATCACTAAATGGCAAAAATTACCAAGGTCAAGGTCATAATTTGCGTTATTTTCGCCAAACTTAACCTTAGTCAGGTAACTTAACCTCAGTTAACTTTTATGTGATTGTCTCACTTTATGTCTTTGATACTTGGTCATATTTACAAATTTAATAAAATGTTTCATATGCTTTTTGCTGCGGTGGGCGAGACACACTCAGACCGCGGTCTTGTGTATTTGTACCGCTTGTTTACCTTTTGGGTTGTTTCTTCTGTTTTCAACCTTCAGTGATAAACATCTGTCAGTTAGTAACTTCGCGTAAGTAATTTGCAGTATAACAACTGTAATCAAATGAAAATGACTGAAACTGGGCTTGGACGGAAACTGCCCCTAACCAGTATATGACTAATGTTTCTAAAAGAAGAGAATTTTGTTTTCAGTAAATGACTATTATAACACATATTTGTTATAAAGATACAAACAATTTGTGTTTTAAAGTTGACATTTAAAGTTGATGTTGTTGAGGGCGGCCCTCAGAGACAAGACCTAGCAAGGCTAGCTAGAGTTGCGTAATTCACACTCAATGATTTTTCATTTTAGAGTTTCTTGACAGTGTTGGATCTACAACCTGAGAACACCGAGGCCATGCATAATCTGTGTGTTGTGTATGTGGAGCGCGGTGACCTTATACGTGGGGAGAAATGTTTGGAACAGGTTCACCATCTCGTCCCACAGGAAGAGTATATCAAGCGTCATCTGATGATAGTTAGAGCTAAAATTAAAGAATTTAATGATAAACAAAAAGCAGCTGAGGATCAAGAAGAAAGTCAGACAGCTGGAGGTCAAGGTCAAGGTCAGGAAGGCCAAAAAGTCCAGCAGTAGTTGGAGGGGAATAAATATGTGTTCATATTTTATTTGTAGAATTTTTAACATTCTAAGAAATATTGCATATATCATGGAATACTCAAACTTAAGGTTGCAATTTACAAAATACTACAAAAAAAAATATAACTATGTATTTTCACAATTTTGAAGTGTTTTTGTGAATTGTCATCTCAACCTACTTATACATTTGGCTAAATTCTATTCACGCTTTTGTATGCGTGACCGTTAAGTTTTGAACTACAGCATAATAGTGAAATCTACAGCAATTTGAGTTAGTAGTTAGTGAAAATATAAACTATGTACATTTTGTTTTGCTTGCTCAAAGTTCAAGAGACTGGAAGCAATTTGGATGTAATTTTGTGCCAAAGTTTGGACCAATAATTCTATTTTAATATGTGGTGGAGATTCATACATTGTTTCCACTGTTTAGTAAATTGTGTATTTGTCGACAAGTTGTCGCTTTTCTGAATTATCTCCCTTGAGATACACTTTTACATCAATAAGAAATATAATTTATGCTATCAGTTGTTAAAGAGGCTCTACCTATATCTTTTTGTCCACCAATTGATATAAACTTTACTTAATTATAAAGAGGACTATGAAAAAGGTAAATGGCAATAATTTCACCCAATGTAATATGCGTTTTGCTGGGGAAAAACAGGATTGAAAAGATGGGATTTTTGAAATTGTATTCGTAATTGTTTTAGACAAGCCGATTATGGAGATTTTCCAATCTTATTCCTTTATAATCATAACTACCTTGTCTGATTAGCGAAGAGTTCCGATCGATTCGTTTGCTATCGGAACTGCGCCGAATAGTTTGTAATCGCATTGCGCATGTCCGAGAAAATCGTAAAAACACGTAGTTCTCCGGCAGGAATAAACGTCTGGGCAGCATTTTATTCAAGATATTGTTTTGATCATAATTAATAATTTACAGAACTGGAATCGAACCATGTTTCTTCTTAGAATACTCATAAAATAATTATGTATACATATAAATGCAGTAATATTGAGTATTTAATATTTTACATTAAAAATCGCGTAGATATAGGTAGTGCCTCTTTAAGAAAGTTCAATAAAAGTATACGTATAACATGAAACAAGTACTTCTCCCAGTCTTAAAGCCTTTATTAATTAATATACTTATGATTTGTACAACAAAAAACTCACCAAGTCATGGGTTTCCAGAGACAAAATATTCATAAACTATAATTTAACCCGATCGAACATGACAACTAAATTAGTGCCAGATAAAAGCACCTTATCATGGTTTTATTTATATTTTGGACAGACATCCAAAATTCTTCCAGATTGCCCCCAGTCCCTCTAACATGAAATATGATGTCATAACTTAGGTAATTGTTGGCCTAGCGGTTGTGAGATATACACCAAGCTATGCTGAAGCTGTCTGGATGATGTGTATGGTGATTTCTTCTTTAATACCCCATGTATAATTCGGACAATAACATAAAGGGACACACGGAAATCTTGAGGTTTTAATCAAGCATTTAAATTGGCATCTAAATTTTTTAATCCAGTATCATTTTGACTTTAAACCTGCTTGCATATAAATGAAATGTTGATGATTATTGCTTTCAGAAATAACTCCGAATTTATTTTAGCGAGCATAGTTTTGTTCATAGGGTCGAACACTCCTTAGGACGAATTGTGTCTTAATCAGATTGTTTTGGTTTTGTTTGCAGAACCCCGATGTGTGTCACGTGATCTTCCTTTACCGGTTTCAAAACTAGAGTAACAACTTAAATAATTTTCTCTTAATTTTGCTTCGTTATTCTACCATAGGCTAACACATTATAATCAACAGTAATAGCAATATGCAATAACAATTTTCAAATAACTATTCTTATAATTAATATTAATGATTGAACAAATGCAATGTAGAAAAACTAACGGGGCATCGCGAGTTTTAAAAAAATTTAAGATTGCCATGTGTCCCTTTATGCCCCACTTACATGCTTGTATAATGCAGACAGAAACTGATGCGGCATTAGTAAACTTGTATCATTCAGACAGTAACTGATGCGGCATTAGTAAACTTAGTGTCGTCCAGACAGAAACTGATGTGCCATTAGTAAACTTGTATCATTCAGACAGTAACTGATGCGGCATTAGTAAACTTGTATCATTCAGACAGTAACTGATGCGGCATTAGTAAACTTAGTGTCGTCCAGACAGAAACTGATGTGCCATTAGTAAACTTGTATCATTCAGACAGTAACTGATGCGGCATTAGTAAACTTGTATCATTCAGACAGTAACTGATGCGGCATTAGTAAACTTAGTGTCGTCCAGACAGAAACTGATGTGCCATTAGTAAACTTGTATCATTCAGACAGTAACTGATGCGGCATTAGTAAACTTAGTGTCGTCCAGACAGAAACTGATGTGCCATTAGTAAACTTGTATCATTCAGACAGTAACTGATGCGGCATTAGTAAACTTAGTGTCGTCCAGACAGAAACTGATGTGCCATTAGTAAACTTGTATCATTCAGACAGTAACTGATGCGGCATTAGTAAACTTAGTGTCGTCCAGACAGAAACTGATGTGCCATTAGTAAACTTGTATCATTCAGACAGTAACTGATGCGGCATTAGTAAACTTAGTGTCGTCCAGACAGAAACTGATGTGCCATTAGTAAACTTGTATCATTCAGACAGTAACTGATGTGGCATTAGTAAACTTGTATCATCCAGACAGTAACTGATGTGGCATTAGTAAACTTGTATCATTCAGACAGAAACTGATGTGGCATTAGTAAACTTGTATCATCCAGACAGAAACTGATGTGCCATTAGTAAACTTGTATCATCCAGACAGCAGTAGTGTAGCATGGATATCAAATATTTATATTTACATGTGTTTATTAGATTTGGTATTACCTTTTTTACGTGTTTTTAAAGTGTGATAGTTATTTGTATTGAATTAAGCTTTACAGTGCAACAACACAAGAAAAGTTATATGGCGCCAAACAGGAATAAACATGTCGGGCTCATCTTCCATTTACATCGAGATAAAAGGCCTAGAACCTTCTAAACATGTCAATTCCAATGATATATACTTCATGTTAGTATTGTCAAAATAGTTCTTGTAAAAGCGGAAAAAACTTTGGCTGAAACATGTGCCCCAAACAATTGGTCAATGTCCTCAGACTAGGTACAGTGTTAATGGTACCTCTGTTTTACCAATGTTCATGGTACCTCTGTTTTACCAATGTTAATGGTACCTCTGTTTTACCAATGTTAATGGTACCTCTGTTTTACCCATCAATTCGGCATAGTATGCCTACTTGAACTGGTTGATTATTTATTTGGCAATTTATGGATCATGTCTGGTTTCTGATATAACTGGAGGCTCAAAATGCAGTAGTGGTCATCTGGTTGTGTGAAGTTTACAATACTTTTGAATTATGTTTAATCGACAAATATATGTACCGGTATACTAATTATAGTGCCTGGCCAACACCAGGGTTTGGATATATTGTCTGGCCCAAAACCAGGGTTTGGTTATAGGGTCTGGCCCAATACCAGGGTTTGGTTATAGGGTCTTGCCAACAGGTTTGGTTATAGGGTATGGCCCAACACCAGGGTTTGGTTATAGGGTCTGGCCAACACCAGGGTTTGGTTATAGGGTCTGGTCAACACCAGGGTTTGGTTATAGGGTCTGGCCAACACCAGGGTTTGGTTATAGGGTCTGGCGATTTGGTTACAGGGTCTGGCGATTTGGTTATGGGGTCTGGCCAACACCAGGGTTTGGTTATAGGGTCTGGCCAACACCAGGCTTTGGACTTCAAAAAGATAAAAGAAGATGACAGTTAACATTGGCCTGTGCTTGTTCCATGATTATTTTTGTCGCAGGAAAGAGCGAGAGAGACCTATGTGTTACTTTCTTGTCAGTGACGAAACTGAAGACGTCGGTATTGAGTTTTGCATTTAGCTCTGTTTATCATTTATGAATGCTGTTTATATATTGTACAGCTCAGTTTTCCAGCGTTGTTTCACAGATGACCTTGACTTTTACAGTCATGCAGATGACCTTGACTTTTACAGGTCATTGTCTTTGTCGGTTGTATGTGGAGTTGTTTGTGCATTTGCGTCTGTTTCTCAGTAACAAAATCACTAGATACACCAAATTTAAAGCAAGTTATTGTTGGGAATACATCTCAATTGAAAGACCAATTGATTCCAGATGGCCTTGACTTTTATGGTTTACTAACTTCATCTATTTAACATCAAGTTTTCACAAACATGACAAAGGACCTTGACTTTTATTGATCTTAGTCTTAATCAATTAGGAGTAACATTTTGCGTTTAAGATTGTTCTCAGACACTACTTGCGCAGAATCTTCCGAACTTAAGTCAAAGACATATATTGGGTTGTAAGCCTCATTCTGACATAGGGGTTCAACCTACAACCTTGACTTTATTTGAATTGGCAAATAACTGTCGTTTTTATTTTTGTGTGTTTAGCTCTTATTTCGCAGTCCAGTCCCTGTTAGGCAAGACATATTGGAAGATGTCTTGTAGTTACCCAATACAGCGTACATTCCATGTTTTATACTTTTTATAGATGTTACTTGTTAAATCTTTTATATTTGTTATCCCTATATTAAAGATACATATCACATTATAGATTAGATGTTTTGATCATATTTACGCAAACTTTTTCTAGCGTGAATATACTAGATTTGTTCAACTCTTTCTCCATCTCTTCTTTTAGTGTAATCACTATAATGCTCTGTTAATTGTTATTAGACATTTTACTGAAAATAGATAGATCTAATATAAGGGCTATTCCATTAAAACATACACAAGACCCCAGGAAGGCAATTAAAAAATATCTAAGGGTGAAACCTATTTTAAATTTGTTTCTTTAACTCTATTGTGCATCTATGGGTGGATGTTCAGTGTCAAAAGTGCCATCCTGGGGACCCTTGTATGTTTTAATGGAATAGCCCTAAAACATATTTTAAAATTATATTTGAATCTAGGATATAGGAATTTTGCTCAACTTTGATAAATAAAAAGTACATCCTCAATACATACCTTATTCAGGAGTTTTGCTGAGTTCAGATTCAAATTAATGGACATTCACAATTTTTAAATTCTAGTAATTTTGGAACTGGTATATATTAGAAAAACAAAAAAACAACATAAAACACTAGAATCAGTGCAAAGATAATGCCTCTTGTCTTGTACCAATGCATGCCTATGATGTAGTCGCAAAGTCATGAAAGAAGAAACACACATCCAGCTACTGTATATAGAGGATCCTGTTTAATAAATTCAGTATTGAATAGGCATGAATGTGAGATTCTGTTAGGGCATTTTTCAGGAAAAAAGAAGTGGAAGGGACGGAACTCACTTTTATTTTAAGAGTACCCACATCAATATTTCAAATTATTTTTAACCTCACCAACCAATAAATAAAGTTTACTCCTCCCACCCACAAGAAATAAATAAAAGTGAGTTCTGCCCTACCCCCACTTACTTTTTTTCAGGAAAAACCCGTATCGTATATATAACTAAAAAAAAAGCCACATTACATATATTAATTAATGTGGCTGCGTATATTATTCTTTTAGTACATGTATGTTGACATATGTTGCTTCGGTCTTCAACGTTAAACCCCAAGCAGTCGGAACTGCGTCATTGATTTCTGCAATCTGGTATTTTGAACAGTTACGAAAATCGACAAGGCAAATCTGATTGCACACCGAACTGAATAGAAAAAGACCGAGCAATGATTTGACTTTCTTTTGCATATTTATTACACAAGTGCATTACGATAATTATTTTATGGCTTTCTTACACTCCCACATCCCAAGTTATGTGATAAATATATATAATTATACACTTCTTGCAAAATCATGATGGCAATGAATTCTTCATCTATTAGGTTATTTTTCATAAAAAAGGAATTTGAAATAAACATTCATTTTAACACCATTTCATGTTTTCTTGCGTAAATTATATGTTTATTGTACCAAGAGTTTGTTATTATTTTCCATTCCACTCATTATTTATAAGAAAAATAGGTAAAGGTCATTCACATCGATAGGGACATAATGCTGGTATGTAGATAGGTAAAGGTCATTCACATTGATAGGGACATAATGCTGGTATGTAGATAGGTAAAGGTCATTCACATTGATAGGGACATAATGCTGGTATGTAGATAGGTAAAGGTCATTCACAATTGATAGGGACATAATGCTGGTATGTAGATAGGTAAAGGTCACTCACATTGATAGGGACATAATGCTGGTATGTAGATAGGTAAAGGTCATTCACATTGATAGGGACATAATGCTGGTATGTAGATAGGTAAAGGTCATTCACATTGATAGGGACATAATGCTGGTATGAAGATAGATTAATGTGTGAATGAAATTTGGGCGCTGTACGGCTATTATTGTTTGAGAAATTGAGTAAATAGACAAAGTATGTCAAAGTAGGTAAAGGTCATTCACATTGGCCTACTTATGGTTTGAACATGTTGAGATTCATTTTATCATTTTTTGTTCATGTTCATTAAAGGTCTTCATCATGATACCGGCATTGTTTTAGGTGACATCTCGCTCACATCAAAAGAGTAGTGAAAGAAAAAAGATAAACGTGGCTCCAGCGTAAATGGAGCTTCTACGATAGAATTTGCAGCAACTCTGCAGTTCAGGGTGAGAAGGTTCTAGGCCCATTTTCCATATTTTATCTCGATGTACATGGATGATGAGCCTGGCATGTTCATGCCTGTTAGGCGCCATATAACCTTTCATTTGTTTGTGCGCCTTAAAACCCAATTCAATTGAACGGTCATGTAGATGTGTGTATGATGTAAATGTTTTAAAATTTGAAAGTTGTAAATCAGTTATTGTGTGAGAAATGGATTAAATCAATAAAGTAGGTCAATGTCTGTCACATTGACCTACTAAGGTAGGAACATGTTACTGTCTTGTAGAAGTGTGTTTGAAGTTTGAAAGCTGTTGGGTTTTTGGTGTCGGATTAATGGACTTAATAAAAAAATAGAATGTAAAACTTTTATGTAAATTAACCCAGTGCGAAAAGTAGATGGAAGTCATTTATATTGACATACTTTTGGTAGGAACATGCTGTTGTCATGAAGATGTAAACATGCATGAACATGCTGGTGTCATGTAGATGTAAACATGCATAAGTTTGAAAGTTCTCCATTTTCTGCAAAAAAAGACTTTAATGTAAAACTGTTTTCTAGAACTGACTGAACATGCACCATATGCCCATTCCACTTTCGTGGCATGCATGAGAGATTATATATTTAGCTTGACTTTTTCACAGAAAAAAAAGAGCTATTGTCATCATTTGATCGTCGTCGTCTGCGTCCGGTTTAATTTTTGTATGGAAGCTTGCATCTCCAAAACTACTTTACATGTATTCAACATCATTAGACACCATAAAGCCAGGTTCTATAACTCATGCTTTTATTTTAACAAAATAATGGCCCCTTTTATACTTATAAAATTTGGTTAAAGTTTTGTATGTAAGCTTGTATTTCGAAAACCTCTTTACATAATGGATTGAAACTGCACACATGTATTTTGCATCATTTGACAACATCATGGAGTCAGGTTCTAGAACTCATGCTTTTATTTTTAAAAAAGTATGGCCCTTTTTTGTGTCACTTTTCGAAGAAAAATGCGATACATAGGATCACTTTGTCGTCCGTCCGTCACGAAAATTTAACGTTGGCTATAACTCTCATTTCTTGATATTTCATCATCAGACTTTCAATATATACTCATCATGACAACATCAACATGACCATACTAAAATATAAAGGTCAAGGTCACAATGAAGATCATTATATGGGTTAAATACTTAGTTTTTTCTTCACGAAAACTTAACGTTGGCTATAAATTTCTCATGTATACTTATCACGACAACATTGACATGGCCAAATATAAAAGTCAAGGTCACACTGAAGGTCATTATATGGGTTAAATACTAATTTTTTTCTTCACAAAAACTTATTCAGGCCAGTTTGTCAAGGTCATTTATCTTGGTCCAAAAAATCTTGTTATACTGACAAAGCGCTGACAGGCGACACAGGTGTTCCACGTAACACCCGTCTAGTATTCATTATATCTTAGAATCCCCTTAAAGAATTCAATGACACAACACACATGAATTCACTTTGGTATGAAGAACACAGTGCCATAATTCTGTTGGGCAACTTAGTTTCCCAATAAATATACGAGGCCTTGGAAGTTAAACATCTGTACCGATGGGCGGTGCTTCTTGAGGGCTGACGTGGCGCAGTCGGTAGTACGGCGGATTTGTAACCGGAGGCCCTGGGTTCAATCCTCCAAGGTGCCAATGAGTTTCGTCGTTGTGTTCTTGGGCAAGACACTTTCCCTTAGCCTCGTCCGTCGGATGGGAACGTAAACCGGACGGTCCCGTGTATCGGTCTATCCTCCAAGCATGTTAAAGAACCATAGGAATCTATTCGATAATAAAAGGAGGGCACGGTTCCCGGATTCCTATGTATCCTTCCCCTCTCTCTGGGGCGGCTCTAAATACCCTATACTGTGTTGATGAGCCGTTAAACAACATTCAATTGTTTGCTTATAGTCCCTGAGTTTATAGTGAGCCCATGTGCACCAGCCGAGAATCTTTCGTTTCACCGTTGAATACTAATATATCAACTGCAAAGAGCGAGTAATTTAGCATTGCCATACTATTTAAAGGGAGTACATCAGGCTTTTCAAAGGGGTCAAGGGGTCTGACTTAAAATTGACAAATAATGATATTTTCTATTTTAAAGCGCCTAAACATAATGAATGATCCTAAAAATGATCCCTTAGTTATAAGGAAATTCATTTTGTACAGTAATACGTGCTATCCTAGGTTACGCACCAGGGTTAATTTCAGCATTTTATGCCCGATTTCGTCCTAGCTATATGGTGTATTCGAAGTTTAAACCTTAACAATATGGTTCGAACATCATATTTTGATGGATACAAGTGTTTTATCATGAATTGGAACATTTTTATAATTTAAGATATTTCTAGAAAAATCCTGATGTACTCCCTTTAACATGTCTTCGAGCCCATTCTTTGTGGCTGCTTTACTCTCTTGGCGTTCATTGCTTCCAAGGGATCCCCTTTTCAGTAATTACGGACACTCACACTAGCGTTTGTTTAGTGCTATGTTCAGTGCTAATGTTCTTTTGGATCATCCAAGCCCATTCTTTATGGCTTTAAAACAGAATACAGAAGTCGGTGCTAGTGGGCGTGAGAGGTATTGAACCTTATATTATCTCTCATGAACAGGCTCGATAAAACTGTACATTACCTCTCATGAACAGGCTCGATAAGACTGTATATTACCTCATGAACAGGTTCGATAAAACTGTATATTACCTCTCATGAACAGGCTCGATAAAACTATATTACCTCTCACGAACAGGCTCGATGGAACTGTATATTACCTCTCATGAACATGCTCGATGAAACCGTCTTGCCTCTCCTTATACCAGTTGTCGAGCTATTATGTCCAAATTGATGTTCTCATCTAGTAAGGTTGACTCCAGTCTATAAAAGCCTACTATGAAGCCCATGGGTTCCAGCTATGAATGTTGCATTACATCTGTATAGTATTTAAATGTATTCAGATAACTAGGAGGCAGGAGGCAGTAATTTAAATTTATCTATGATATGCTATTGTACTCTGCTCAGTAGTTTCCGAGAGTATGCATTAATCAAGCATGTGATGGGACGGGAGGGGAGGGGGCTAACAAAACGACGCATTCAACAATCGTTTAGACCTACCATGAAGATGTCTTCTTGTAGCAGTGAGCTCAGATTTTGTGTTGCAACACAGGAATACCACGTCGTAGATCAGTAGGGGTGCAGCTGAATCATTTCACGTGCCTGAACCGCATAACTCAAACATAAATAATTGGGGTTGGAGGCAACGTAGTTCCCGTTTTGCAAGCACGTGCAGATGCGCGGATTTTATAGTACTCTTTTAAAAAACACTAGTTTAAAGCTTATACTAGATGGCAAAGAAAACAAATCATATCAGAAGTCAGTTATTATATCGGAGATTCATCAAACAATCGTGTTGACAGGTTTTATTGAGATTTTATAGTCGGAAATTGCGGTACAAATGCGAAGATCGAAAAAAACTAGTTTTTGTTTTCTTCGAATTTGCCAATGTTTCAAAACGGGTACAAAAATTGTATATTTTTAAATATTGTTGAAATTTCCAGGAGTCGGAAGATCATTACCTGTTCTACCTTTTCTGAAAATTTCTTATTTTTTCGTGAATATACATTTTGCGTGCCCGTTTTGAAAGTTGGTACCTGCATTTCACTCTTTCAGAGGCTATTCAAAATGGCGGCGACACAGAAAAACACCCAGCCTCAGTAGCACGCCATAAATCCCCACTTCTCCCTGGACAAATTCACACTGTCACTAAAACTAAATTGTGAATTGAACTGTTGTATTTCCAACGATGTGCTAAAAATAGCTCACACACGGTGTACACGTATTCAAAGGTCAAATTATGCAGATGCATACAAACACACATAGACAAATCAATGGATTATTTGTACAGGAGTGGAATTAAGTCGTTAGACCTTTATCGAAACAGTGATCGTATATAATTCCAAGTTTTACATGATTGACTTGAGTGAGTGCGTAATTTACAAACTACAAACAAATAGATCTATCATCTATGTCGGAGAATTAATATGGAAAGTGAAACACACCAAGCAAATGAAATGGGTCATGGCATGGATTGTCTGTAGCCTGTGTAGGGATTTGTGTAAGTAAATACACTTTTAATTACTGTAGTGTAGGACAAGTGTTTAACATTGAAACATATGAAATGGTGGTGGTTCATTTATATTAACTTAATTCTGATCATTTTCAGAAGTGATGAATGATTGATGAAAATGTAAGCCTTGAAAATACTACTTGTTCATAAATGCCACCTTACATTGTGGACAGTATCCAGAAAGTGCCACATTTAATTCCAGTTGTGTTTTAAGAAAACTATTATGGAAAGCTGGCATTGATAGCATTAAGAAAGTTGAACATAGTTATTAATATTAAAATTAAATGGAACAATATGTTATTTTTTCAGGTCTGTTTATTACAGGCAGTGTCAGTGTGCATTGTGTTCAGGCGCGTAGCCAGGCATACGCCCATACGCCCGGGCGTACGCTTCTGGGAAAAAAAAGAGAAAACATAGTGCCCCAAAAATGCAATAAAAACTGAAGCCTGACTAGGGTGAGACCCATCATTAGACATTTATAAACATATATTATTATCAATAAAACCGGCAGATGTAAAGTGAATTCTATTTTTAAAAGCCATCATTTTCAGCCCAAAATCGTCAAAAGCAACGTGCGGACGCTTAGGGCTTCCCCCCGGACCCCCCACCAACCGCCCCTTGGACCCCAATATACGGGCGTATCCTCCAAAAGGGCCTAGCTACGCCCCTGGTGTTACCACAGCCTGTTTTCACCAAGTAATTTCCCAGTCTCACAGTAATCCGTATAACTACATCAAGAGCCTTGTGTAAGCCAGTGTGTAGGTAAGCACAGTTTCAAAACATCTATGAATTTATCAATGTATATTCTTTGCAAAATATGTGGCATTGTGCACCTGCACTTAGACTCAGACTTCTTATACTAAAAAAAAGAATGAATAGTGTTTTACAGCACATCGACACATAAATAGGTCATATTGTCCATAGTACGGATGTAAAATGAAACAAACAAAATGAAAACATCCTTGTAATACATCTAAAATATTAAACTTAACCAGGACTCTGACTTAACATAATGTGCTGGCATGGCCCAGCGATAGCATGGCGGACGATAGCAATCTGGAGCTTTCGGGTTCAAGTCACACATGCACACATTACACCTTCCCTCAGCCTTGTTTGTTCCTCAGCCTCGTTTGTTGGATTGGGATTGAAACTGGGGGGTCTATCCTTCGAGCACGATAAAGAACCATAGAAATATATTCATTAGCAAGAATAAGGCAGGTTCTCAAATTCCTATCATATGTGTCCTCCTTCCCCTCTCTCTGGGGCGGCTCTAAATAAGGTATACCGGTAATGTGTTGATTAGCCGGAAACAATTTTTTTTTTAATTCATCTTACATGTAATTTTTTTTTCTAAAATCACTATTCATCTACATATTTCAATGCTACAACTTGTTAACTATTTAAGTTGAAACGAAATCTGGTTACGGTAAACAAAATATGTATCATTTTTTAATTTTCCTATGTGCCCTTCCCCTCTCTCAAGGGCGGCTCTAAATGATATATAATGTGTTGTTGATCCAACTTAGGCCAGAGTTTTTTTGGGTTATTTTTCGGATCTTAGACCCTCCAACCCAATTTTTTGTAAAAACAAGAGGCCCAAGAGGGCCTGTGGACGCTCTACTGGCTAACACGGCTCTTATAACATAAATGAAGCGAGTGACTGCCATTAAAAAACAGTTTTTAACTAAATCAAGGGCCATAACTAAAGAATCTGGTAAAGTTTGGTCATTAAAAAAATTATTCAAAAATTATTCAAAAAATATTCAAAAAATATTCAAAAAGATTATTCAAAAAAAAAAGATTATTCAAAAAAATAAATAAAAAAATATTTAAAATAAAAATAATTAAAACAATTTAAAAAAAATAAATAATAAAAATAACAAATATAAAAAAGAAAGTCATAAAATCTGCTAAAGTTTGGCAAAGATCAGATGCAAAATGGAGGCATTATCGTATGACGAGGCAAATTATAGCATTTTTAACAAAATCAAGGGCCATAACTCCACTGTTACTGGTTCGATCTGGTTGGTTTACGAACTTCACCAAGCTTTCATAGACATTAACAATCTGATAAAGTTTGGTAAAGATCGGATGGAAAATCTGAACGAGGCAAAATATATCATTTTGAACTAAATCAAGGGCCATAACTCCACTGTTACTGGGTCGATATGAATGGTTTTCGAACTTGTCCGAGCTTTCATTGATATTAACAATCTGATAAAGTTTGGTAAAGATCGGATGAACAATGAATCCCCTATTGTCTTAAGAGGCAAAATATATCATTTTTAACTAAATCAAGGGCCATAACTCCGCCGTTACTGGTCCGATATGGCTGGTTTTACAACTTGTTTGAGCTTGCAATGACATTAACAATCTGATAAAGTTTGGTAAAGATCGAATGAACAATGAAGCCCCTATCATCTTAACGATGCAACATATAGCATTTTTAACTAAATCAAGGGCCATAACTCCGCTGTTACAGGTCCGATATGGCTGGTTTTCGAACTTGTCCGATCTTTCATTTATATTAACAATGTAGTAAAGTTTAGTAAAGATAGGATGAAAAACGAAGGCCCTATCGTCTTAACGAGGCAAAATATAGCAATATAGCATTTTTAACTAAATCAAGGACCTAACTCCGCTGTTACTGGTCCGATCTGGCTGGTTTTTGAACTTGTCCGAGCTTTCATTGATATTAACAATGTGGTACAGTTTGGTAAAGATAGGATGAAAAATGAAGGCCCTATCGTCTTAACGAGGCAAAATACAGCAGTATAGCATTTTTAACTAAATCAAGGGCCACAACTCCGCTGTTACTTGTCCGATCTGGCTGGTTTTCGAACTCATTCGAGCTTTCATTGATATTAACAACCTGTTAAAGTATGGTAAAGATCGGATGACAAATGAAGGCCCTATCGTCTTAACGAGACAAAAGTTAACGCCAACGACGGACGGACGACGGACAACTCGGCATCCCATAAGCTCCTTCGGCCAGTATAGCTAAAAATGAATAACAAAAAAAAAAATTCAACAGGTTTTTTTTTCAACACAAAAAAATGGTAAGAAAAGTAACTGGCGATACCCATATTTTGGTCCCGCATTTGAAACCACCAGTGATCATGTTTAAAAAATTAAAAGTCAAATTAGAAGTTAATATAGTTTTTTTCTGGTCAATGTTCCCACCATGTTCTGTTCAATTTATATTCTTATAAAAAAATGTTCTATAGTCACTTTTTATTCATCTATTTCAACTCACCAACTTGTTACCTATTTAAGTTGAAACAAAAAAATGTATGGTTAATCAGAATCTGTATCATTTTTATTTTCAGAGTCCCTGATGTCCTGAGACGCTGGGAAACTGTACTGAAATCACAAAATATGGGAGGATTTTATTGAAACAAGTGTCTTGTCACATATATATCATAATAAATGTTTACAACATTATCAACTGAATCAGAAAACGAACAAGAATAGAATAATGCGATGGTGTACAATATTATTATTATTTGTTTTGAATCATGAATCAGCAATACCTCATACGGACAGTACTAGCATCAACTTCAAGAAAAATATGTCTAGTAACATTTGTGACTTGAGGGAATGAGGTTATTTGGACCCACTAATTGCGAAATTCCCAGGATCACCAGTTCAGCACAATATCATATCAACATGCATGTTGGACTGTTGACAGAGGTGGATCGATGGCGACATTAACAGGACAGTTCATTGGAGTGGCTCAAAATAAGGGCTAATACGAAAATATAAATGTGTTTCTGTTAATCTGACCGACCATGCCCAATTTCTTTATTTGATTGAAATGATGTTTTTGAATTTTATTGGATTATAAAGTTTGTGGAATAACAGATGGCAGGTGTATATTACTGGTTCTACCCAGAAAAGTGGGTGGTCTGCCACCTCCAAAAAAAACACAATTGAATGTTGTTTAACGGCTCATCAACACAGTACAGGTTATTTAGAGCCGCCCCAGAGAGAGGGGAAGGATACATAGGAATCCGGGAACCTGCCCTACTCTTATTATCGAATAGATTCCTATGGTTCTTTAACGTGCTCGGTTGATAGACCGATACACGGGACCGCCCGGTTTACGTCCCCATCCGACGGACGAGGCTAAGGAAAAGTGTCTTGCCCAAGAACACACCGACGGAACTCCGTGGCACCACGGAGGATTGAACCCGGGGCCTCCGGTTACAAATCCGCCGCGCTACCGACTGCGCCACGCCAGCCCTCTGCAAAAAAAAACAACAAAAAAAACACCAAAAAAAACAACAGATACATGTATATATATATAACCCCACATTTGTTGAAAATGACTTGCACCATATAAACAATACAGGCTGAGAGGTGCGCATATTAAAGGGACATGCAGCATCTTTTTTTTTTTAAACTCCAAAATGTTATAACTTATAATTTAAATATATGCAAGCAGGTGTAAAGTGAAAATCAATTCTTGGTTAATCAATCGAGGTGCTAATTTTAATGCTTGATAAATACTTCAAAAATGCTGCGTGTCCCTTTAATAAATAAAAACAATTATTGTATGATGCAATTTAATTTTTTATGTAATACCCTTTATATTTGGGATGTTTTGATGTTAATATTTGAAATAAAATGTTTTAAATCAAATAAATAATTCACTTCAATATCTGACTTGATACATATTTTTTACTTAGTCCTGAAAGATAATATTTAAGACATTAATATGTACCTTAAATGTTTATTGTTTACCATCGAATGGTGAGGTGGCATATGGTGTTAGTCATCTGTGCGTCTATATCCTTCCGAAGTTTTTAACCAATTGTTTCGAAACTTTACATGTCAGATGTTTAACTATGATGTCAAGAGGTGCATATCGATTTTGCATCAAAATAAACTTTATTTATGAATATATATTCTTGCATTGTACAATTTTCCACGGATTGTTTTCAGTGCGGTCATTCGTGTCCCATGGACATATTGAGTTATGGAGATGTTCGGTTGCCCTTTTTATATTTGTATACATTCTCATTTTCACCTCTCACCGCTGCGGGTTCAATTCCCACTGGGAGCTCAACTTGTATATGTCATGCTATTATGACATCACATCATGCTATTATGATACAACTCGGCGTGTTCTCTGAACTGAATGAGCATTTTAATTGCTGTGAGAAACAGATTAAGACTGTTTGTATCATTCATTGAGTAATGAGTTTCTTAAAACCAAAAATCACAAAATTCTAAAGATAAAATAATTCTAAAATGATTTAATAGACTTTATACATGTAGTGTTGCAATGATACAAAAGAGTCAGCGAAGGTAATTGTTACAATCTGTAAAAATAATAACCTACAAATTCTAAAACAAAACTTCTCAGAAAGCATGCATCAAGTTCTACCTTTAAGAGTATATTTTTATATACCTACACTGTGGCTTCCCTTACTAATCAACTGATTGACCACCTATAAACATACACAGTTGTACATATAGAGCTGAATTGAGTTTATAGGCGCATCAGCACAAAAATCTCATATGGTGCCAACAGAGCTGAATTGAGTTTATAGGCACATCAGCATAAAAAGCTCATATGGTGCCAACAGAAATGAACATAGTTTCTAGGTTCATCCTCCACAAAGCAATAAACAGAACATCAGAGTTGCTGCAAATTATATTGTAGACACTCCATTCCTGCTGGAGGCACCATCATTGTTTCCCACCATTACTCGAATAAACTGGGAATTTACGTCCTGTAAACACATCTTGGGACAGCAACCTCAGAGGTAAATGAAGGATGAAGTTTCCGTCAACACCTGTCCGCCAGGTAACGAACCCACACGGAGCTACTTAGGCCACTGTTCCGCTACTTAAGTGGCACTTGAACATAAAACAGTATCACTACACATAATCATTAGAAGTATCTTATGATACTGTAATTTATTTAAAAACCTTGGCATTTATACACAAATTTGTTTACATAGTTAACCCTTAACCGGTTAGATATATACAATGGACTGTTCTTTCTTTAAATTAAGACCATTCCATTTATGTGACAAAGGGGTGTTTTGGGGGGAAATGACTGATCAGCAGTCAGATCAACCTGCGAGTTACTCGCAAGCTGATCTGGGTTTACAATGGACGCAAAGGCTATTATAGTCATGCTTAGAAGGTTAAGGGTTAACTTCTCATTTTTTCCAACAGGTCGCAGCTAGATCTTTTCCTTTTGAACAAGGAGAGGACTACTATAAATGCACAACATAAACTGTAAATTATGAAAGAATAAATGAATGTTGTTTTATAGCAAGTCGCCACATAAGGCCTACCGTTATTGTGCACAAAATATTGTCTGATAAAGTTAACCTTATCTTAAAGTAGCTATCCTGCCAACAACAGCAAAATGTTACAACATATGTACACCGTTTCTAAACCTACTGACGAAGAAGTACATATATAACTTACATGTTTTGAGAATCCAAGCTCTATTGACACAATAAACGGTTTTACCCAGCCAGGTCAATGCCGAAACTGGAGCGTCGAAAGAGTTACCACCACATAATTCAATTTATGCAGGAATCCGGGAACCGTGCCCTACTCTTATTATCGAATAGATTCCTTTGGTTATTTAACGTGCTCTGAAGATAGACCGATACATGGGACCGCCCGGTTTACGTCCCCATCCGACGGATGAGGCTAAGGGAAAGTGTCTTGCCCAAGAACACACTGACGAAACTCAGTGCACCACGGAGGACAGCGCCATGGAAGAAGGGCAATGCATTACATTCCAGACAAGATATGTCTGATAAACATGGTATACATGTATTATTGAATTGGGGTTTTACGGCGCACCAACACAAGAAAGGTTATATGGCACCAAACAGACGAACATGCCAGGCTCATCCTCCATTAATTTTACATCTAGATAAAGTATGGAGAATGGGCCTAGAACCTTCTGAACTGCAGAGTTACGATGGAGCCACGTTTCCACATTTGCATATGCTGTGTCATGAAGAAGACCTTGAATGAGCATGATAAAACAAGAGGCCCAAGAGGGCCTGTGGACGCTCTACTGGCTAATATGGCTCTTATGACATCAATGAAGCGAGTGACTATCGTCTTAAAGAGGAAAAATATAGCATTTTTAACTAAATCAAGAGCCATAACTCCGCCATTACTGGTCTGATCTGGCTGGTTTTCCAAGTTGGCCAGTAGAGATAATAAAAAAAAAAAATCCAAAAAAAAAAATATCTATAAAAAATATTTAAAAAAAAAAAAAACACTAAAAAAAGAAAAAATTTTAAACAAAATAAAGAAATAATAAAAGAACAAAAAAGCCAAAAAATCTGGTAAAGTTTGGTAAAGATCAGATGAAAAATGAAGGCCCTATCGTTTTAACGAGGCAAACTATAGCATTTTTAACTAAATCAAGGGCCATAACTCAGCTGTTACTGGTCCGATCTGGCTGGTTTTCGAACTTGTCTGAGCTTTCATTGACATTAACAATCTGGTAAAGATTGGTAAAGATCGAATAAAAAATGAACACCCTATCGTCTTAACGAGGCAAAATATAGCATTTTTAACTAAATCAAGGGCCATAACTCCGCTGTTACTGGTTTGATTTGGCTGGTTTTTGAACTTGCCTGAGCTTTTATTGACACTAACAATCTGGTAAAATTTGGTAAAGATCGGATGACAAATGAAGACCGTATTATCTTAACGAGGCAAAATATAGCATTTTTAACTTAATCAAGGGCCAGAACTCCGCTGTTACTGGTCTGATCTGGCTGGTTTTCAAACTTGTCTGAGCTTTCATTGACATTAACAATCTGGTAAAGTTTGGTAAAGATCATATGAGAAATGAAGGCCCTATCGTCTTAACGATGCACAATATAGCATTTTTAACTAAATCAAGGGCCATAACTCCGCTGTTACTGCTCCGATCTGGCTGGCTTTCGAACCTGTCCGAGTTTTTATTGACATTAACAATCTGGTAAAGTTTGGTAAAGATTGGATGAAAAATGAAGGCCCTATCGTCTTAACGAGGCAAAATATAGCATTTTTAACTAAATCAAGGGCCACAACTCCGCTGTTACTGGTCCGATCTGGTTGGTTTTCGAACTTAACCGAGCTTTTATTGACATTAACAATCTGGTAAAGTTTGGTAAAGATCAAATTAAAAATGAAGGCCCTATCATCTTAACAAGACAAAAGTTAACGACTGACAAAGGACGACGGACGGACGGACGGACGACGGACAACTCAGCATCCCATAAGCTCTGCTGGCCTTCGGCCAGTAGAGCTAAAAATGACAAAATGAACATAAAGGGGGGTCCTACCGCTCTGCCTCTAGCGGGATTTGCAGTGGTTGTATTCTACCCCGACAACCACACGGGGAATACATGTATTAAAAGAAATGCAAGTGTACAAAGAGTGATAATTCTATATCTACTCAAGCTAATGTATGAGTTATGGTTCTTATGCTTTGCATCAACTCTCATTGCCTTCTACCATTGTGCAAATTTTCATTCCAGTTCCATAAGTAGTTTTTAAGTTATGCTATGGAGAAGCTATTTGGGCTTTCGAAACGACATAGTGGCGACTATATGCTCCACCGAAATTTTTCGAGGAGCATAAAAATAAATATATATAAAAAAAAGAAGAGTATTAACCAATCAAACAAATAGTCTTAAAATATATGTTATTTAACTCATGTATGAACATTTGAAAACGAAAAAATATAAAAAGTATAACATGTGAACATTATGTAAATATATATATATATATGATAGTGAAACATCATAGTGGCCATATTTAAACATCAGCTATATATAACAGGTGAGTAATGGAATGTTTCGACACTGAGCTTCAAATACAGTTATAATATCAAATATTTACACATTGTAAAGTCAAATATCATTATTTTAAAGCTCAATATCTTGTCAGTTGGACGGCCTTGGTTTTCTCCATGAGACTGCTACAGCAGTCGGTATTTAAGTAGTTAATAGTTATACACTATGCAGCACGAAATTGTCAATACGCTTGTTTGTATTGACCTTGAATAATTCTATATGTTTTATGTAACTAAAGTATTTGATACTATTTATGGAACTGGAAGTATTTCATATTATTTATAGAACTGTAAGTATTTTGATACTATTTATAGAATTATAAATACTTGTTACTATTTATAGAACAGTAAGTCATTAAACTTTTAAGTATTTGATACTATTTATAGAACTGTCAGTATTTGATACTATTTATAGAATTGTAAGTATTTGATACTATTTATAGAACTGTCAGTATTTGATACTATTTATAGAATTGTATTTGATACTATTTATAGAACTGTAAGTATTTAATACTATTTATTGAACTTTAAGTATTTGATACTATTTACAGAACTGTACATTACGTGGTCCCGCCTTAATTCCATTAAGCGATGGGAAAGCTTATATTAGCCGGATTTTATAACGGATAGTTCGACATTAAAACATGTTTAAGAACATTTTTTACTGAAATTTGACATATTAAATGTTTTAATTTTACTATATGCAAACTTTTTAAGTTGCAATTAAGCTTGTATTTCATACACCAGCCATCCCCGTTTTCGCTTCTTGGAGAAGGGGTTGGATGGGGTATGAAAGTTTATACTCGGACCACGTAATGTATTTGATACTATTTATAGAATTTGAAGTACTGGTATTTGATACTACCTTTGTATTTACATATCTGGAATAACTGGAATGAGTTGAATTGGATTTTACGGCACACCAACACAAAAAGGTTATATGGCACCAACAAGAATGAACATTCTAGGCCCACCCTCCATTTATATCTAGATAAAAATATGCAGAATGGGCTTAGAACCTTCTCACTTGCAGAACTGGAAGTATTTGATACTATTTGTAGGACTGATAATATATGTTTATAGACATTCTTTAATAGATTTTTAAGTATGAATTAATATAGAATCTGAAATAATGATATCTGACTTTGGTTTGTATACTCACAACGTTGTGAACACTAAGCAATTTTTAAAAATGATACGAAAAATGAAGCCCCGTTACCGGTATCTTGTATATAAAAGTAGGAAGAAAATAATGATCTTAAAACCTCATCCAAAGCATATAAACTGGACTTGGTTTATTATTATTTAAAAAAATTAAATGAATTTAGTCAAATTGGGTTTTACAATGCACCAACACAAAAAGGCCATAATTATGGCAACATCAGGAATGAACATTCCAAGCCTGCCCTCCATTTAAATAAAATCAAAACTGAAAAATGTGTCCATGGACACAGATGCCCCACTTAAGTGCTGTGTCTCATTAAAAAATCAATAAAGTGTGGACGTACTCAAAGTCAGACTTACTGACATTCTTTTAGGAGGAACATGATGCCCTCATCTAGATCTGTGCATATGGCTGTTACTGCAAGAAACCAACTTAACTGAATAAAAAAATAGGAGAATGTCTTTCAGACTGACCTACTTTTGGTAGGAACAAGTTTCTTTCATGTACCATCAATGTGTATGTGAACGTGTATGACGGCTGAACATTGTACAGATTTTGGTATTTGAGTAATGGACTTAAAGGGTATGTAGCGACACAGCCAAACCATCTTTAATATTGAGAGTTTTGAAAAACTTGAATAAGGATGAAAGAATTATCAAAATCGGATGATAAAGACAGAAGATATGATCATTTGAAGCTTCTATTGATACGGATATGGAAGCCACCATTTTGAGAGCTATGACATCACAGTTCTAAATGACCATATATGGAATATTTATAAATATGAAAATTACTGATTTGTAGAGAAGACTCCCCTACAGTGCTCAGAAATTAAGCGGGCCTGCAGCTTCATAAAGGCCAGCTACGCCCCTGTACAAGGGTAACACTAGATTGCCGCTTCACAATATGCAGATTGGACCTAGATCCTTCTCACCTGCAGAACAGCAGAGTAGCTGCAACTTCTGTCACCACTCAAGTGGCAGTCTGAAACCACAGACAAGGGACATGGTGATCATATTTAAAGGGACACACGGCAATCTTGATTCTTTAAACTCACAGCATCCCTTTAGTTTCACTACATAACCTACATGTGTTTAATCATTAATATTAATTATAAGAATAGTATAAAGCAAATTATTTCTGCATATTATTAACTGTTGATTATATTGCCCCAACAATACATTTAAAAGGACACTGTCCGTAAGTAAGCAGATATTGAGCATAACCAAATAACTGTCTGACTTTTATTCAGTGAAATGTATACATGAAAACATGAAGATAGACCCTAAGAAGTATGTAGGAATACATTCTTGAGTTTGATTTTTTATTTTTTTAATTATCATATGTAATAAAGTGGGACCCACAATATTTACCTTTTCTGCGATCACCTGACTTCCATTAGCGCATTAGGTTTTCACCAGAGTATGTATTGCATAACATGTATAGCCCGCTTAGCTCAGTCGGGAGCGATGTCCGACTACTTTATGCTCACAAACACTATTATTACTGCGAGTGTAAAGAAAAGGTAATTTTAGTTTTGGCTGCGAGTTTAAACGCACGAAGTGGATTTTCTTTTTTTTGTACCGCGATTGAATTCCGTTAAACAATCTTGCTTTTAATTAGTAAATATTGAATAATGTTTAGTGTGTAATGTTTGCGAACATAATTATTGTGTGTTTTATAAGCTAAAAGTTACGGACAGTGTCCCTTTAAACCTATAGATGGTAGAATAAGATGAGAAAATGAAAACTCAAAATGTTATTTAAATATATCCAAGTCAGAATGATACTGGGTAAATAAATAAAGAAGCTAGTTTCAATACTTCAAGATTGCCGTACGTCTCTTTAATGAGTAGGACAAAATAAACATGAATTTGGGGGAAATTCTACCCCTTGCCATGATAGGCAGTGGATTTCATTAATATTGAAACAATTTATAACATCTCGGTGATTTTTCAAAATAACATATTTAACGCTTATTGTCCCCATTAAAGGGATTAGAGGCAATCTGAAAGAGTATTGGGTGTCAATCGAAATATGAGTAAAACCTTTATACTTTGTTTCAGTTGCATAATTAAATAAACGTATGCACTAAACTATACCCCATGAAAGAATCTTTTAAAATAATGTTAATGAAATAGTTTTGTCAGGAAAAATCGAAGACTCGTCTATAGTTTTGGTGAATAAATCTTTTATAATAATTTACATGACACTATCAGGCTATAATAAATACTTGTTTTGTCATCTTACTACATGCTTGTTTAATATTATGTTTCTTTGTTTGTTTGTATGGTGTTTTACGTCATTTTCAACACGACTGTTCGATGTTTGTACTTTGTCTTGGACCAAATTAAAAGTTGGAAATATTAAATTAAAAAATAAATTAATAATAAAAAGAAAAAGAAAACAAATGGAAAAGAAAGCATGAAAATAAAATATTGTTTTTTTTTTGTTTTTTTTTGCATTGTTATCCGGCCCCCATGACATCAATGAAGAAACTTGTTTAAAGTGTATTTTCAGGCATTCGATTATGGAATTTGGTTAAAAAATACTGCCCGCGTGCTAAAAATATCCCGCGAAAAAACCTCCCAGATTTGTGCATGAATCTCCCTTAAAAACATCACTAAACTCCCAGACTGAGGTCCTGAAAGTATCACATGTATGATTTGAGATGATATCCAATGGAGCAACATCTAACAGATTGTTCACAGAGGTTAGCACATATTAGTTTGAATTATGCATTTTCAGGAAAAAATAAAAAACAATATGTACAATTATCCCTACCAGGGATTTTTATCTTTTTAAAAATTAACCTCCACTGGGAACGTATGTCAATATTCAGTGTGGATTACAGAAGTGTACAGAGTTTGAGCTGGGAAATAGGTGTTTTCATGCTTTCAAAGGCTTTGTGATGGAAATATCTATGAAATAAGTTAATTCAATGAAAATCTGGAGTCTAGTTCTTTAGATATTAGCTGACAAGTCGCACTAGTGGTCTATGGCAAAGTATTTAGTGGAACACTACCTACAGCCTAGCTAGTTGCATTAGAATATGGGTTTTATAGCACTTTTCTCATAGGGAACCTTGGTGTTGAGGAAGCTAAATTGTTCAAATAACGTAAGTTTTTAAAACTGTGGGTCAAAATAATCTGGTTATCTTATTCATTATATTTCTTGATTTCTACGCAGCTTTCTGCTATGAATTTGCCCTACAAATTTGTGACTGTATTAAAAAAAAAAAAAAATTTAACCAATTTTTAAATGTATTTATTTATCACTAAAATTCCCCCTGATTAGAATTTACTTGGGTACCAGTTAAATGTGCATGCCAATGGTTAAAAACTTTAAAATAGATATCCAGCCGACAACAGCCAAATTTTACCACAAATGATGTACATCGTTTCCAAACCAACTGATGGCGAGATGTATTTAACAGATAATGTATGGTGCTGAGGTCCATATGCTAGTTTATGGACTGGGCAGTCAGACCTAGAATGTTATATGGACCGAAGCGAACATATAATTTTCTAGGTCTGACTGCCCAGTCCATAAACTTCATATGGACCGAAGCACCATACATTATTTGTTATATTATACCGAAGCTGACCCAACAAATTAAATCATTACGTTTTATGATTTATTTTGACGTCGTTTTTTTCACATGTCCGTTAATATAGCTATCGGACCGGGCGCCCGGTCAATATGCAACTTTATGGACCGGATGACGTCACATTAAACAAAGAGTGGAATATGCAAATGAGGTGTAATATATATATATAACTTATATATTTTGAGAATACAAACTCTATAAACATAATATAAATGGCTTTAACTAGCCAGGCCAAACCACAAAACGGAACATCAAATTAAGAGTTACCAACTCATAATTCATTTTACGCATATTTAATCATGGATGTTTTAAGAACCTGTGAATAAACCTATATATAATTGGCACATTATTATATGACCTGGATAGAGTTTTAATAAACTGCCATTATTTGGCGGGTTAATTTCTTTAAGAACCCTAAACAGAATAGGTTTGCATCAAAAAGTCCATACTTAAGAAAATATGAAATATATCCACACAAAACATCGTTAAGAATAGGGAATAAAATACAAACAATTTCAGGATGTTGCAAAATAAAAAGGCCAACAATTTTCTTAAAGTAAGAAATCAGATCCCTGCTTCCATCTATCATGATCAAAACAAAATGATCATCAGCTATAGAAATGCATCAAATGAAAATTATATAAAAGTTGACAAAGGTTTTTTTCATTCTTTTTCGAAAATGTGTTTTAAAATGAATATTTTATTAATTTATTCCCATATTTTATATGATAATTATATGAGTCTCCTTTTATAAAAGAATCATATGAAAAGCATATGAATATGATATGAAAATAGTCTCAATACATATGATCATTATATACGTGAAAATTGCCTTTGTATGAATTGAATTGAATTGCATTGGGTTTTAAGGCGCACCAACACATGAACACGCCAGGCTCATCCTCCCATGTACATCGAGATAAAATATGGAGAATGAGCCTAGAACCTTTGTATGAATTCATTCTGATATGAAAATTATATGAACCTCCTTTTATATAAATGTCATACGAGACATTTTATATGAGATTATAATTATGGGGATTCTTATTTTATAAGAATCATATGAGAATCACATGTTTGGCATAAGAGATTAGAAGAATCTTTCATGGGTATCCGGTAAAGATCAGGAATTCCAACCCAAGGTATAGTTGTTTTTATCGGAACCAAGGCTCTTTGAAGGCCGAGGTTCCGATTAAAACAATTATACCGAGGGTTGGAAATCCCTATCTGAACGGATACCTATGACTTATTCTTTTTCTTGCACATCATTGATATTTTGTGCGTTGACATCGCCAATAACTAACGGTTTAATGTTTTTTTAAACAATGACGTCATACATCTGCACACGTTATTGACGTCATTGGTGATGCGTGTGACTTTTATCTTCCCCCATGTGTATGATCAGGCTTTCCATTACCCATGTAAAATGCGGATAACCTTATCCGGTATGCAAGAATAGACTAATCAAACTCCTCCTCCGAGGTCTCGGACATAAGGGGCGCTCTATCTGACGTAGCATGGGCGGAAAACATCTCTGGGATAGAGTGAAGCTGAAACCGTCTCCTCTTGTACTGTCTGTGAACTTGGCACGCTGCCACACCGAATATACCACTTACTAGACCGATAAACAGCAAGATGAAAATGTCTGAAAAACAATATACAGGTAAGTAAATAAATTGTCAACAGATATTATTCACAAAAGAAAAGAGTTTACCCAGTTTAAATATTAGTTAGTTTACCATGTTAAAACTAGAAAATGTGTCCATGGGACACGGGTGACCCACATTACCGCTGTCGGTCACAAAATAAATTGAATTGAATGTTGTTTAACGGCTCATCAACACAGTATAGGTTATTTAGAGCTGCCCCAGAGAGAGGGGAAGGATACATAGGAATCCGGGAACCTGCCCTACTCTTATTATCGAATAGATTCCTATGGTTCTTTAACGTGCTCGGAGGATAGACCGATACACGGGACCGCCCGGTTTAAGTCCCCATCCGACGGACGAGGCTAAGGTAAAGTGTCTTGCCCAAGAACACACCGACGGAACTCAGTGGTACCACGGAGGATTGAACCCGGGGCCTCCGGTTACAAATCCGCCGCGCCACCGACTGCGCCACGCCAGCCCTTCACAAAATAAAACTTAAATGTTAATTAACAAAGTGCAAAAAGTAGGTAAAGGTCATTCATATTGACCTACTGTTAGGAACATACTAATGTCACATAGGTGTAAACATGAGTGAAGACGAATGTAAAACTTTCATACAGACAGACAAAGGTAACACTATATGCCCACTCCACTTTCATGGCGAGGCATAAAAAACTAAATTCATGCTACTTTTAAACCACTTCAAGACTGCTGTGTGTCCCTTTAATGTTGTTGATTTTTTCCACCCTCTCATTTAGTTTTCTAGGATGAAAGATGGGCACTTAATCTCTGAGTGCATTTCATAATAAAGTGAATATTTAAAGGGACACACGGCAATCTTTAAGTTTCTATCAAACATTAAAATTATTATCTCGATTTATTAAGTCAATATTATATTGACTTTAAAACTGCTTGCATATATAATTAAATGCAATTTTGAACTTTCTTCGTAGTTATACCATATGTTTATATTATACCATATTTTTATATTATACCATATTTTTATATATATTATTGATGCAATACACAATTTGCTCGAAAGTATTCTAAAAATTAATACAAATGATAACAAAAATTCAAGTTAATATGTAGAAAAACTAACTGGACGGCATGGCATGACTTTTAAAAAATCAAGATTGCCATGTGGGCCTTTAAATATAGACTTTATCAAACTCTATCAGTAAATTTGCTAGAAGCTTGTTTTAACTAGACGGGGTTGTTTTTGTAACAAAAACATATGTCTCCTCCCACACTCTCAGTGTAATGCTTATGAACCAACATGACTGAAAGTTGCGCTCTGCACGTCGTCTCGATATGGTGAACATTTGTGCCAAGTTATTTCAAATCCCTCAAGTGGTTCGAGAGATATGGAGTGGAGATGAAATATGGTGCATATGACCTTCGACCTCTAAGTCTGACCTTGACCTTGAACGGACGTGGCTGAAAGTTGCGCTCTGCACGTCGCCTCGATATGGTGAACATTTGTGCAAAGTTATTTCAAAATCCCTCAAGCAGTTCAAGAGATATGAAGAGGACATGAATTGTGATGGACAGAAAGAGAGACAGAGAGACATCCAAGCTAAAACAATATATCTCCCCCATATAATTCATAAAATAAACCTGAAATTTGAACTCTTCAAGATCTTAATGTAGTATGCTGCATTTTCGCAATTTCACATCTAACTAATTTTGATTTGAGAATGACCGAAACATAGAGTAAAGGGACACCCGGCAATCTTGAAGTGTTTATCAAGCACTGAAATTAGCGTCTCCATTTATTTATCCAGTATCATTTTGACTTTAAACCTGCTTTCATATAATTAACTAACATAAAAATTTCATTTTTCATTTTTTATTTTTATTCTACCATAGGTTTAAAAATAGTATCGGTGCAATATAATCACCACTTAATAATATGCAAAAACAATTTGCTTTATACTATTCTTATGATTAATATAAACATGATAAATGATTGAATAAATGTAAGTTACGCAGAACAAATAACTGGATGCCATAAGTTTTTAAAACATTAAGATTGCCCTGTTTAAACCGTGTGTCCATTTAGGAGAAAGCAAGGCCAGTTTAAACCGTGTGTCCCTTTAGGAGAAAGCATGGCCAGTTTAAACCGTGTGTCCCTTTAGGAGAAAGCAAGGCCAGTTTAAACCGTGTGTCCCTTTAGGAGAAAGCAAGGCCAGTTTAAACTGTGTGTCCCTTTAGGAGAAAGCAAGGCCAGTTTAAACCGTGTGTCCCTTTAGGAGAAAGCAAGGCCAGTTTAACCTAGCTAATGTTTTTCATACCCAGAAGAAAGATCAAAATATCGATTCAATCCTTATATTTACATAATATTTGTTTTATCTGTTTTTCAGACTTTAATAACATAAATACTTTGTATTTGTGTTAAAAATAGTGTTTTAAAACTGTAATACATTCAGTTGGAACAGCGACATTGCCAACATTGTACATTTTTTTATAGCAACTTACGACAATTAGCACGAGAGCGTCAAGACGTTACATCATTCAAAACAAAACAAGTTTGTCAGACGAACTAACTACACCTTGTTTGTCTTAGCTCTGCCCCAAAAGTAAATGTTGTCCACTGGGAATTAAGGCGCAACAAGATGCAATTGTTTATTGCAGGGATGTGCAGTAGAAATGTAAAATTAAACATTACTGTTTAAATGTGTAAACACAGAACCCCAGTCTAGTTTAGATCGATCACATATAAATGTTTAATTATACGACCAGATTCAATATAATACTCACATGCGGTGAATGTGTTCGTCTCAACTACAGAGCTGGATACCGTATTCAACAGATTTTGCACGACATCTAACGACCCATTATTTGGCGCAGGTGTTAACTTGAGCAGCTCGCACATCAATGGATAAACGTCAACATTGTTGAATATCTGCACCCTGGACCCGGCCTTAAATGATGGGCCCATCGCAAGGAACACAGGATGCATACTTTCTAGGCTGTTGTTATATCCATGGTTGCCTTCTGAAAAAAAAAAATGCTGTAAGAGATCAGCGCAGCTTGACTATTTTAAAGCCCCTATCCCATCCTGACATGCAAATATTACAACAGATGTACACCGTTTCTAAACCTATTGATGACGAGGTAAATATATAACTCACATATTTTCAGAATTTAAACTGTATTGACACAATATAAACAGCTTTCACCAGACAGGCCAAACCTCGAAACTGGAGCGTCAAATTAAGATTTGAATTAACCTATACTTATAATCGGCACATATACATTATTATATGACCTGGCGCCGATTTCACCAACATGCTTAAGTATATACTTAGCTACTTAAAAACCTAAATTTAAGTTTACCGCCTAAGTTTTCTTAAGTAAGGATTGATTGATTGAATTGGATTTTATAGTCGCACCAACAGCTAAGGTCATATGGCGACTTTCCAGCTTCCATTGGTGGAGGAAGACCCCAGGTGCCCCTCCGGGCAATTTTCGTGCACGGGCGGGCACATGGGTAGAACCACCGACTTTCCGCAAGCCAGCTGGATAGCTTCCTCACATTCTTAAGTAAGGAAAAATGTTTCACCAAACCAATTTACTTTAGTAAAAACTTAAATTTAGCTTAGTTATCAAGTGGACACATAATCTATGTTGGTGAAACACATTTCTGCTAAGTTTTACTTAGTGACTTAGTTAAGTATATTTAAGTAAAACTTAAGGAATTGTTGGTGAAATCGGCGCCAGGACACCTGGATAGAGTTTTGATAAACAGTGTAATTTTGCCGTTATTTGGCAGGTTAGTTACTTTATAATACATCTAGATGAGAAGAATGGGGGTGAGGGATATGGTAAAAAACTAAGCAAACAAGGGAGGAAAAGTTTATGAAGGTAAGGCCATAATAAAATAATTGCTAGTTTATCAACCAAATTTATTTCAAAATAGAGACGGGGGTGAAATTTTCTTTTTTTTATATTTTATTTTATACCCAAAATGGAACACATTCTACTTCCAAGATTGAAAACACATTTTGATAGTGTTTTATACTTTTAGGCACATATTAATGTAAGATTTTAAACATTTGCAGATGTTAAGAAGTATTTCTTGTCTAAATAATAAGTTTAACTGCAACTTTACTATGGAAAAGCAATGGAGACTCATTTACGCTATAACCATCAGTAACATTACTGCAACAGGAGATAATTTTGTTTATCTAATTGTCCACATAGAAAATCATTATAAACGCCTAGTAATGATTTAGTTTCTCCGCAATATTACAACCAAACCAGTTTTTGATAATTGCAACATCATTTACCGCTTTAATGATAACAAACACAACTTTTTTTTCACCATTTAATTTGCCAATTTCACGTTGTTTTGAGAAGAAAATGTGTACCTCAACACCGCTTATTATGTTTCCGGGTTTCGGTGGACAGGTTTAAAACGCGGCTCTCGAAACAGCGGTAAAACGCGGAAAGATGTTTGGAAAATGGGCATCAAGCATTTTTTAAGCAAATAAAAACTGCTGGGGCGGGCGGGGATGATAATCCAGCATTTAATTTATTATGGGCTAAGATAAGAAGAACACGAGATATTACACTTTAAAAAAATCAAGTTTAAAGTTCTGATTTAAACAACATATGCAGCTGATGCACCTTAAAAGAAAACATGCATGACGTTTATCTTCGTATCATGAAAAGAACTTTTTTCCAGATAGAGTTCAGTGTGACATTGCCTTACATATCACTAGGATTCTGGTTATTCCAAATGTGTCGCACTTAGAAATGTTAACTCAGCATACATGTAGGTTACAAAGGTCATGTATAACTTATGTATGTATGGGCGGTTTATGTATGTATGGGGGGTTTATGTATGTATGGGGGGTTTATGTATGTATGGGGGGTTTAACGTCGCTTTTAACAATCTTTCAGTCATTTCAAGACGGTGTCTACTCGTAGCAATGAGCTCAATGCCCAACTTTATAGTGCTGCCACACTGGAATATCACACCGTAGACACATGACATGATACCCCGCCCAGTCACATTATACTGACACTGGGCCGACCAGTCCTAGAACTACTCTTTCTCAAGTAAGGGAGCTACTAGTACCATTTGTATGAAGTCTTTGGTATCACCCGGCAGGGCCGACCCGCATGGCGACGCTCTACCACAAGTTCACGCCGCTGGTCATGTAAATAATTTAAAAGTGTGCCAACCATAAAAGTGTGCCAATCCATATTCAAGGTAAAGTTAAATTCACTGTTACAGAGACATTTGAAATTATGGCCTAACAAGAACACCGTCTAATGGGGCAACAAACGTCCATCTTCAATGCAGCTGCTTAGCTGTGAAGTCAACAATACATCCCCTGTCGTTTGCTTATTTCGGCACAAATGAGCCTGTTTAACGTTTCATGAAAAGGGGCATAACTCCGCCAAAATGAAAGTCAGAGTACCGGTAATTGGTCAAGTGTAACAACATTCCTTGAGGTAAAATGAAAATGTGTGTGAAGTTTTATGAACATAGATCAAACACTTTTCAAGTTATGTCCAAGGTTAGGTTGCAGGTTAACGTGACAGACAACAACAGACGATTGACAAAGCGATCCCTAAGTGTCTGCCATGCTAAGCAGATGACACAAAATACATCTGACCAATGATCTCTGCCTGAGACCTTGACCTTGAAGGCTTGTAGGTGTTGATAATGATACAGTGTCTCCTTGTGCTTACCAATAATGCCAACATTTTCAAATGACTCAGTTCAATCAGTTGGTTAGAGTATTACTGACAGAACAAGTACTTGACCTATATATGACCTATCTATGACCCCTGACCTTAACTTGGCCTTAAAGCAAGGATAGTGGGAGTTAACGTGACATGTAGCATATATTTTTAAAAAATAATAATCCTGTACGATATTTGACGAGAAAATATCACCCGACGGACAGAGCCAAAGGACATTAACTTTGAGATATTGATTTGAAATAATTTTCAAGGCCAAGTTAACTTAACTGTGACCTTTTAGCCTTTGACTTGCCCAATGTAAATGACCACCCCAGCATGTAATTCACAATTTTATTCAGATTGATCCAGTACATTTTTATTGAATATTGGACCGAAACCAAGTTGTGTTTAAGGAGAGGAACTCTGTAAGATTTTTCTTTCATTCCGATCCTATTAACTCTGTACTGTACCAATACATACATGTATATGTTGTAAAATGTTGAAATGAAATAAGTTTAAACCAATGTTTAAGTTCAGACTAACACTATGACATTGATCTTTAACCTATTTCCCTAAAACAAATCTAGGCATCTGACCAACACAGAATGGGTGATACTCTTCAAGATGGATCATAAAGTTTCATGTAGGTCATGTAAATGTTTGTTTTTTACCTCAAATAATATCAAATCATTTTTCGGGGAAAAGATAAAACAACAGTTCGCTATAAACTTGACCTTTGACATTTAAAAAAAAAATGTAGCAAGCCTTGAAATTTAACAGACGTAAATACCTTCCTAGCAGGGTCTGAGGCATGTACTCCGGAAAAAATTGTTGATTTCTACTTGCGATTTTTCTGCGTTTTATTGCATTCCAGGGCCAGATTTTCAGTTTTAAGTTAGACAAATATATTCAAGTGTATTTCAGTGATTGTTTTTGTTCCTTCAATGTTTGGTACCATCCCAAAATTCGGTGTGCCTCAGCGTAGCTATGGGCTGCAACATTTTGATGAATACCAAATGGATTTTATTAAATATGATTATATCGGTTTTATTTTGCTACCATTATTCCAAAATCCGCAACAAAGGCTATCCTGAAAAAAAACACTTCCTGCCAAAAAAGGCTCTCCAAGAATTCTGCATAGAAATATTTGTTCTTTAATGGCTCATCAACCAACTGAGAGAGTGAATTGAACTGCAGGCCTGCCAAAACTTATTAAGACAAAATCCTGAGATTTTTAAAATACAAGATTTAAAACGCGCAAAGAACATTTTAAATGAAATTTGGAGCGCGCGACTTGATTTTCGCACTATTTTTTTAAAGTGCAAATTTAAATTAGTTATGCAATTAATACAAGTTAATGCATTGTTTGATAGTTATAGAAAATAATAAATTAGCATAGTGATTAGAAAGTCTTGGTTTAGTTTCTGCCAGAACTGTTTTTTATGAAAGTGCACTTACTTTTCTACAGAGATGCGTGCTAAATGCAAATACAATGTCAGCTCTTATACAAATTATAATCATTGTACACAGCAGCAGCTGTTATAGTTGTACCACACACAAGGAGTTGCTAGTTCCTCACACTTGCTATTTCAGTTAGGTTGACCAATTAAAGAAATCACAGATATTGCTGCATTACGCATGCCGTTATGCCACTGAAGGAACTAATTATGTCCTTCGGTGTTAATTGTATATTCAGTCAGTGCATTACACGGATGACCCCCACCGATTCGATACTTGTATATATTTCTCTGGCTAGGGAGCGTAACAGGACCAATTTGGGAAAACTGTGAAAGTATAGCTGTTAAATCATGAACATTTTGTTTGATGGAAAATCCGGAGATTGTACACTTAAATACGGAGATCCGTAGAGCGACTGAAAAATCTGGAGAATCTGGATTTTATTCAGAGATTTGGCAGGCCTGGAACTGAATGTTGTTTAATGGCTCATCAACATATTATAGCTTATTTAGAGCCACCCCAGAAAGAAGGGAAGGATAAATAAGAATCCGGTAACTTGCCTAACTCTCACGAACAAAGAGATTCCTTTAACATGCTCAGACTCAATACACGGGACCGCCTGGCTTAACGTTCCACTGACACCCTTTAAAATGCATATTGTTATATATTTTAAATTTAAATCAATAAAGTGAATTGAATGGTAAACAAGAGGCCCAAGAGGGCCTGTGGATGCTCTACTGGCTAATATGGCTCTTATAACATCAATATTTGAAGCGAGTGACCATCGTCTTAAAGAGGCAAAATATAGCAGTTTTAACTAAATCAAGGGCCATAACTCTGCCATTACTGGTCCGATCTGGCTGGTTTTGAACTTGGCCAGTAGAGATAATAAAAAAGTAAAAAAAATCAATAAAATAAAAAAAATAAAATAACAAATTAAAAAAAAAATAAAGAAATATAAAAATAATAAAAGAAAAAAAAAGTAAAAAAATCTGTTAAAGTTTGATAAAGATCAGATGAAAAATGAAGGCCCTATCGCCTTAACAAGGCAAAATATAGCATATTTAACGAAATCAAGGGCCATAACTCTGCTGTTACTGGTCCGATTGGCTGGTTTTCGAACTTGTCCGAGCTTTCATTGATACTAACAATCTGGTAAAGTTTGGTAAAGACCGGATAAAAAATGAAGGCCCTATAGTCTTAACAAACCAACATATAGCATTTTTAACTAAATCAAGGGCCATAACTCTGCTGTTACTGGTCCAATCTGGCTGGTTTTCAAACTTGTCTGAGCTTTCATGGTTATTAAAGACCTGTTAAAATTTGGTAAAGATCGGATGAAAAATGAAGGCCCTATTGTCTTAACGAGACAAAAGTTAACGACGGACAACGGACGGACGACGGACAACTCGGCATCCCATAAGCTCTGCTCAGTAGAGCTATTTTTTTCAATAATTGTATTTTTCCTTTTAATCTGTCTTTGTAATAAATGGATATTCCACCACTATATCGTCCTTTTCTAACATTTGGTGATTTATTTCCAAATATGTGATCTAAAAACTAAAATAGAAAAAAACTTTGAAAAAGAAATACTTGTAGAAACAACAGGTATATTTCCCTTCAAGATGGAGTTACCTCCCCTTCATGTTAATTTTGCCCTATAGATGGCGCTGTATGCTGATGACGTAGATTTTGCCATGCGAAAATTTCCCTGTTGAGGTACAGAGAATAATTATCATAGACCTACATGGATTTATCATATAACTATTTATCACACAAATAACATGGAGCAAGAATTACTGGACAATGTGATCGAGAATTAGTTCGTTGTACAGCCGTACATGTATGAGCCACGGCCTGTTGCAAATCAGCAAGCTTATCAGTCTGAATCTAAAAGTGATGACCGACTTCGACGCTTTGCCTGATTGCAGAGCGAATCGGACAAACCGACTGGTAATTATATTTTGTAATCGCGGATGATAATTACCGTATTGTTTGCTAATCCATCGAATTACGCTGTCTGTTCTGCAAAATGAAACCGTTTGATGACTGTCTTACCCCACCCACCCACCCAACAACGTGAAGATCCATCGCACATGTTGTTCTTGTTCATTGCTGGCATATTGTCAAGGCTTATATGTTTTTCTATACAGTAGCATTAGTTTAAATAACTGGTAGGCCTAACATGTATGAAAAAGAGTCGAATCGCAATCTCCAGATTTTGTGTCTGCTGTGACAATAATCATTGATTGTTCCCCACCCACTGAAGTCATGACGCATCGCCACCCACTGAAGTCATGACGCATCGCCCTTTTTGTTATCGTTTATTGCCGAAGAATGTGTCACTGTGTTGTGTTTTTTTTTGGCATATAGTACCTTCATGTTTTTAGATAAAGTGACCTAGTATGTCACCGTAATCAAATGCCTGCTATTGATTTCTTTTATAATAAAGTGCCTGTCTAAAACATTTTGATTTTGAAAAACAGTAGGCCTACTTGTTTAAAATATGATTTTGCTAGGTCTGCAAAGATTAGTGTTTCTTTCAATAACAGGTGTGGCTGTACCCACGGCAGTGCCATGAAAACACAAAATGACGTTCTGAAATATTGCAGAGATTATGGGGAATTAGCTTAAAGTGTCAGTCTGCATCGCAGAAACTCGTGTTTTGAGGGAAACTGCCTCACACCTGAGGTTCTTGAAGTGGCGGGAATTGCAAAATTTTGTTGAAATTTTGAAATGATACTATAACTATATTTGAATATATTCTTACTTGAGAAATAAAACCTTATATTTTACTGTGCTGTATTTTCATTGTTTATTTTTCTCCAATATATTGTATTTATAAGGCCAGCAGTATTTTAGGATCAACGGATGATGGAAGAAAATGTTGTATCCAAATTAGAATGATTGCGTTGTAAAAAGCTAGAATGCACACCAAAAGTAACTGTCGTAAAAAATAAAATCAACTCCGTATTCAACATGTTTTTTTAGATCTCAGCTATATTTTTTTTTTAAATAGGGCTCTTTCTTAGATATTGTATGTTCTAAAACTAAACTGAAACGCTCAATGATTTCTGACAAACAGTTCATTAATTACACACTATACAAGTTTATTATGTCGGACATCGTATTGACAGGTTTACACAGTGTATGTGACGTCACTGAGCTTTAGCCCAGATATCCCTATTCTATTTATGTAATCGTGTAATCAACATCAAAACACTCCTAAGGATGTTACACGCATCATAGACCTACACAGGCCAAGCATCAGAAGTTTTTTGTTCGTGTTCATTAAAGGTCTTCATCATGATCCCTGCATTGTTTCAGGTGCTATCTCGCTCGCATCAAAAGAGCAGTGGCAGAAAAACAATAAACGTGGCTCCAGCGTAAATGGAGTTTCTACAATAGAATTTGCAGCAACCTTGCAGTTCAGGGTGAGAAGGTTCTAGGCCCCATTTTCCATATTTTATCTTGATGTTCATGGAAGATGAGCCTGGCATGTTCATGCCTGTCAGGCGCCATATAATTTTTCATGTGTTGGTGCGCCTTAAAACCCAATTCAATTCAATACATCCTGTGATGTGTCTTATGACTCTCAGCTGCAGTCATGCGGTACCCTTGATGGGCCCACTTGGTGGGACTAATCAGTGGTTTATGACCTTGTTATGTAATAGCTACTGACAGTTTGCAAGGTGTTTGTTTATGCTGTGAATAACCATGTTCGTTTCATTGCATACTCGCAATTTAAAAGTTTCTTTTTGTGTTATAATTATACACATGTCACAGCGGATCTATTAGGAAACTACTGTACTGCATTATCCCAACCAACAATAATAATTAATATAATAAATAATACATGTTGTAAACATAAGTGAATCTGAAAGTGGAAATGTTCATTTATAATTTTCATAATGGTTTAAATAGTTTTTTATAAAAGCGTAAATTTCACCGGTCACATATAGGATCCATATTAAAGCGAGTCAACTCAAAAGCACTGAAGTTAAAACACAAACAAATAATAACGCCATGGGATATTTATCATGTTTCAATTTCCATTTATGGATGAAATGCCCACTGATAAATATATGCATATTTTCTTCCTGCAGTTTTCTACAGGATACGCTTCGAGTCGCCGAAGTCTGAGATAAAAATAAACCAAACTGACATACTTTTACTTTCGTTCAGGGTTTGAACCATTTTCCAATAGTTATCTAATATAATAATACAAAACAAGTTGTCACATAAAAATAATAAATATATGATGTCTTCCGAAATTACCATGCCTGAATATAACAGAACAGAAGGTCAATGGCAAAATCTACGTCATCATGCAAAGTGCGCGCGGAAACTACCGAATTGTTCCGGACTTTCACGAAGACAAATTTGTTTATTAAAATCTTTTTCTCCTCTAACTAATATTTTTTGTGATTGGCAGCTATTTCTAAGTTTTTTATTAGTATATCATATATTTATATAAATGGGGTATATTAACTTGGCTGGAGATCTTTAAAATTCTTTTTTAAGTATTTTATTAAAAATAATTACTTTTGCCCTTTGAGTTATTATATGAGATCGAATAATGCTCGGCTGCCGCTGCTACTATAGCTTGTATTCGGATGTTGTGTTTGTAATGGTACTCGTCTGGTATGTCCTCCTTCTTGTACACATGTAAATTGGATACCCCTGTCAGGTTCCTGTAGATTTCTTCACTCAATTCTAAGGATGTATCAGTAAATTACACATTAGAGATCACAATCATGTATTAACTAATAAAAAACATCATTTATAATACGGTTGATAGTAATTCATGATTCAAAACAAGCCTCCAGTATTAAAGGGGTTATATCAGGCTTTTTGCGAGGCCTTAAAATTGACAAAGAATGAAAAATTGTCATTTCTCAAGAGCCTAAAAATAATGTATCAGCATAAAATGACCCCTAATTTATAAAGAAATTTGCTTTACACAGCAATATGTGCTGTATATATCCTATGCACCATTAAGATGATAGACGCAGCATCTGATTCTCTACTATCCAGGCCACGAAGGCACTGAACGGGATGCCATGAGTTTTAAAAACATCAAGATTACATGTCCCTTTAAGTCCACATAAAATAAAGTTATACAATACCCGCAGTCTTTGGACGTATCATAGCCATGGGATTGAAATCTGTGACGTAGTAAGAGTCTATTGAGATGTAATTAGTGAGGTTGATTGTGTGTTCTTCATCCTGAATAGTTGTTGTCATCCCATGGTCACTTGTTAATATTATATTCATTTCTGCCAGTAGTTTACTTTGATTCAACTTCTCAAACAAATATCCCAGATCTGCATCCAATTCCTCAATTTTTTTCATAATATCTGGGGAATCAGGTCCAACAGCGTGTCCAAGCTTATCTGGCTCTAGAAAATACATTAGTCCTAGATTCACAGGATATTTGTCCGTAAACCATTCCACAATAATGTCTATTCTTTCTTTAAGCGACATATTCTCTGTGTAGTGCATATATCTATATGGGAGAAAACCTTCCACGCTGGCTTCGTCTCCAGGCCAAAATAACGTCCCAGACCGGTGCTCTGTGCTTTGTCGTTGATTTGTCACCCATATGGGCTCTCCGCCATTATCAAACCAGCGTGGATCTTTAATTGCTGAATCGTTCCAGACGCTGAATGTTTCATTTAACTTTGGGTCGTACATTGAATTGCCTACAATACCATGACTTTCCTCATAAAGTCCCGTAACTAGTGTGTAATGGTTCGGATACGTTTTGGTCAAAAATGTATTTTTCAAACCCCTTTCTGCCCATGCACCATCACTGATCATTTTTTTAAAATTTGGAATGGCTCTGGACTGATTAATGGCTTTTTGAATGTAGTCCCATCTAAATCCATCAAATGAAATCAATAGTAACTTGGGAGGAATATTTGCATGGCACAAAGAGAGTAACAAACTCAGGCTCAGGAAAATGACAGTTGGTGATATAAAGTAATTCAGAATCATTTTGTCAGAAAATAACGTTATCTAATAAGACGATTTTTTCAGCTATGTTTTGCTTGAGTAAGAATGAGAATGATGTTCCTGCTTGTGATGACGAGTTGTTGCATTGTTGACATTGTTATTTGGTAATGATATAAGCATCAGCTGTTAAAAAGTAGGCTTTATTTGATTATGTATCATTCACCATCTTAAAACAATGCTATGATGTATTTTCATATTCAAAACCATTGTTTTCAGCAGGCCAAGTAGCTGTTTTTAACGATGAACAATAACTATTGATAGATGTTATAAGCCCATTTATAACTTCCGGTTGCCGGTGAGTTATATTTCTGGCATATTTCTTCAATATTTAGAAGTCAAAACGAAGATAATGAACATAAAAATAATATTTTAACAATAAATAACTGGTTTTGACGTTTAGCAATCGTTAAATTCCGTAAAACTCGAAGAAAGATGCGGTTTTGTGTTTGTCTGAAGTGTAACTATTTTTCGGATACAATTTTATTTCGGATAGATAAAATTCTATGAGAATCATCATGATCACAGCTCTTATGGTTTTATATTTTATACCCTTATTTTTATATTTTATTTCTTTCTTTCAACTGATACTGCACTCAGTAATTGTTTGATTATCACAGCAGCCTCGTTTCTGAGGAAGGGTTTACGGGCTGTATGTATCACTGCTTAACACAGAAGTTCAGCAAGATATTTAATGTGCACAGGGTATTGCTCTCCCTGCACACGGGACTGACGGCTTTACATCCTCTCCAAAGGATGGCATACTTTCACAGTACCTTACTGCGGGAGTGCATTTGAAAAAAATGGAACGTGACCCCACCGGAAATCGAACCCGTGACTTCTGGGACGAGAGTCAAGTATGCTAACCACTCGGCCACTGCAGCTCCTATATTAATCCGAGCCTTCTCTGACCCTAAAAGCCTTTTTGTATGTGTGAGTGGCTTTTTACACAGCCAGATGAAATATCAAAATCGTAAAAAGGGCTGGTAAGGTCAGAGAATGCTCGGATTACCACATAAGGATAAGAATAAGGACAGATGTCAGTTACCTGATTTCAGCAAACTCTAAACAGCTTAATATATAGTTAAAGTTTGTTTTTATAAATAAGTAAACCTTTTAACATGAATAATATGTACTCAGTTTATAAATTAAGTGACTCGTGATCGAGAAATTGGACTTTATACAAGACCATAGTCAGAGTGCTGATGTAACACATATCATTTTTCCTAATGTATTAAATAAGCTCATGATTTTATTTTTGTACAGACTTAGTTATTTTATTTCAAGTTTGTATCAATACTAAATATTGGAAATGCTTTCTTTCATAAAACTACCATTTAAGGCGTCAAAAGACTTCGAAAACATATTAATAAGTGGACATAGGACGGAAATGTCATTATTAATACTGACATTTATTTCAATTACAAACAGCCAGGCATTTTCATATTGAAAAATAAATAAATAGTTAGATACCAGTGTTAAACAATTTAAAAAATAAAAATAAATACACAACTTTTCAATAAAAAAATTGAGAAAGACTGTTCTGGTGCTAGTGTCACTCGAAGACGGAAAGTGTTACATTAGCAAGAAGTAACATTAGCACTACTTTGAGAAAACTCAAGATATAATACAAAAAAGGACAGCAAAGATCAAAAGTCATACTGAAAATTATGTTACTGTTTCACTTAGCCATCAAATTGTGCTTTCTGTGTTAGTTAACATTGACTACAATGTAAAGACATTGACTACAATGTAAAGTGCTAATGTTACATTAGGACATCATTGTCGAGTCCGACCAAAATTTTAGGTAACAAGTTAAGCATCTATTGTGATATCAATGTTTATGAAGCTCACACTTTATGATAGTTGTTTTAAACATTTTGAATAAATGTTATTTGGTCAAAATAATGTAACGGGACAGACATTTTTAAACAGATTTTTCTTTCTTCTGCGGGATTAGCAAATTTAAGATCGATTAATGTCTCTTTTGCAGGAAAAAAAATCCTTTTTCTTTTTAGCTTCGCTATGTTGTTCGCTCGCTGTCGCCATTTTGGTATCGACGAAATAACGCGAGACCATCACGAATTACGTAAAATCTTGTAGTTAGCCAATCACTGTACTCTAAATTATAACCCCAAGAGTAAGATTTTTAACATGCAGAAATGCTAATGTCACACTGCCAGAAAGACGGAAATTGATAACATTAGCACTGTCGAGAAAATTGAACAAAATTCGTGATTTTGTTCAAAAGAATGGTTGATTTATCATACTTTCATTGTAATTTAGAGCATTTCTGACAATTATATGCCCCTGTTATGATGAAAAAAACAGTCGACAGTATTAAATTAAAACACCTATAAAATATCGCTATTGGGTGTAGGTAACTTTTGTCCATCAAAAATGTCTCATTTTAGAAAAGAAAAATTAACTTTTCCATACTTTGACTCCTTGAAATATGATATATTTTACTTCATTTTATTCATTTCATATGACTGCATAAGAGAAAACAAGGCATTTATTAATTTGACACTTTTTTAACTGTCTTCATTAAAAATATGAAAACAAGTGCTAACTATGCCCTTATTCTGAAATATGCCATATAATATATATTTAAAAATATTTTACTAGAGGTAAGCTTTAAACAGAAAAAGGGAGAAACTATATACTTTTAGGGGAGGGTTATGAAATACTTAAAGAGAATGGATACATGATAATGTTTTTGTATTTAAGCATACAGTATTGCTTTTGTTTGATATTAATGAAAAATTCCCAATTTAAGGAAAAATGACACGATTTTTCTCACTTGAATGGGTAACAGTACCATTCCCAAAATGGGGAAAAAATCACTGGTATTATTTTCATTGTTGATATTAATGAGGAGCTCTTTTAAACTGTCCATAATCAGCTTTTGACAACTAGTGCCCTGGATTACAAATATCAGATTTTGTTTATTTAAATAATATATATAAAGTTTCTTTGGAGAAACAATGTTTTGGAATGCATCATTAACTTAAAAATGTTTGTGCAAAAGCATCTGCTGTAGTGGCTGAAACAAATATATTATGTGTATAATTTTATTTATATAATTCCCTGTATTATTACTATATAATGCACAATTATTTTGATGACTTTTAAGGACGAATTGGTCCGGAAATCGTAAAAGTTACAGAAATCATTTTCGAGGTATCCAATAGACCCAAGGAAATTTATTTTTTGACTTTCAAACAAATGTACTTTTTCTCCCCTCTGGCTGAGAACATTTATCTAAAACCAGGGTTAAAAAAAAAAACATACACAATATTTTTCACTCTTACATTCTCAATAATGTTACGTTTTGGACACATTTACATAGAAGAACGTTTATCTAAAATGTACCTTTTTCGTCTTTAACTACAGGTATAAAAAAACTGCCTCAAAGGCATATTTGCACACCCAAGTCTTCAATTTCTGTTCACCCTTTATCTCGAAAAATCATACTTTTTTTTCTCCTTATCTTGAAAATTGTGCTTTTTTTCATCTATTAAAAGGCCTGCGCCTCTTCCCCTATTTGAAATAAAAAGCTCTAACAGGGCTCGATGTTGCCATGGGGTAAGTTAACTCTGAAATTTACTTGCCCATGCCAGTTTGCTGGTTGCCCAATTATTTAGACCCGAAGCTTTTATTTTATAATAAGGATATACTGTTTTGAGGCTTCACGAGTATTAGACCACTTAGTGATATAACTCTCACAGCACCTTTCTGAGAATTCTAAAAGCTGGTCTAATACTTACATTGTAACAACAATAATAATATTGGAAACCTGCAAAGAGCGATGGGTTTCTTTTATATTAAATTTTGTCATATTCTATGGTCTTGTCGCTCAGTTTTGAAGTTGCCCGACGGGATTGAGTCTTTGAGACTTTACCTGCCCGGAGCCAAGTTTTACCTGCCCCGGTTAGGCAGTCAGTTCTTAACGTCGAGCCCTGCCTAATTATGTAGTATATTATTATTTATCATGTACATGTAGCTTGGAAGTAATAATTTAATATTTGCCACTTATTTTTTCAGGTAGTTGGTGATTTTCTATTGACATTTTGATTTGACCAGAAGTCACAATGGACCCAGAAAGCATTTTTTATGCTATTTTCATCTTCATGTGGGCTGTCTACCTGTGGGAGGGTTACATGTCATCTAGGCAGGTAAATAGGACTTTTCTTTTTATAAAACTCACAGCTTCTCTTTCACATTAACATGAATCTAGACAAACCTAAAAAGAACTTATACTGGCTTCCTATGATATCAAGGGTTCTATGGCATCACGGTAGTGTCAAATCTATAAAACCGTATGCATCTTTGCTAAAATATGATAATTATTTTATAGATGTGATGATTTTAGGTACATACAATAAAATAATTGAAAATAATAAGTATATTTATCATAAATAAAAGGATATTTCAAAATAATGCAAAAATGTTGACAATTTCTTTATGATCTTTAAAATTCATCACCCTAGTCTCCATAAATGCAGTTTTTATTACCTTGAAGGTTATAAAATTCATTAATTTTTAGTCTGATGAGTCTGTTGTACATTATTGTTTCTAGAAATGGTCACTCATTGAATCTTGTACCAGTTACGAACAAATACAGGATACACGATATGTGCATACCTTGATACATAGAACTTCTAAAATAATAACCTCAATGAGGGTACCCTTCTTTCAAATCTAATTCTGACATTTTTACATAAAATTTATAGCTTTTTATATCATAACAATTTAGTAGAAGGGTCACAGAAAGCATTGAGATTTCTTTTTCTTTAAATATTGTTTACAGTTTATTTTTTGCGTCAAACCATTTAAGTACCATGATACCATAGAACACCATGCTAAGTCACATGGTAAATTTGAGGGTTTTTTTTCAGCTTAAAATTCAGTACCGTGATTTCATATTTGTTTAATGTCAGTTTTAGTTGGAAGGTGCATGTAGATAGTTTAATATCCGGTAAAAAAGGAAACTGATGCTTTCAATTTTGTTTACTAAAATTTTGTTTGCTAAAAAAAGCATTTCAACATTATTTGTTTACATTTCCATGATAGGTGCAGTTAGATTAGGACTTCTTGTAAATTCATAATTGTACATTATATATTTTTATAAATAATTATTTTTTTAGAATATATGATATGTACACAAACTTGGTTGAAAATCACAAGCAAACAAAGCAAAACAGAGCTACCAAATACATGTTTAAATGCAATGGACACATTCAGTGTAAATAAGCTAAATACATTTATAAGTCATTGTTAATGTCTATTAAAATACTGAATTTAACAGTCATCATGCCTGTTTGAGAGACGAGAGATTACAATATTTCTGTTTTTTTCTAACAGAGGGCAATCTACCGCACTGTGATAAAGAGGCCCGAGAATCTGGAGACGGTAATGGACCAAGAAACATACGAGAAGTCACGACTTTACAACCTGGACAAGAGTAACTTTGGCTTCTGGGTAGGACTGTGGGGAGAAGTGGAGCATTCTGTAAGTTGAATCTTATCACATGTTTGTGTTGTTTTTCTTTTAAGTTTGTATCTAAATCACGTTATCATTAAAATGAATGTTGGTTAACGGCTCGTCAACACATTATATGGATTATTTAGAGCTGCCTGAGAGTGAGGCAAAGGATACGTAGGAATGTGGGAACCTGCCCTTATTTTACTGTTAAATAGATTCCTATGGTTCTTTAATGTGCTCAGAGGTCTTCCATACATGGCACCGCCTGCTTTATGTCCCCGTCTGATGGTAGAGGCTAAAGGAAAGCATCTTGCCCAAGAACAAACAGTCACTGGAGTGGGTGAGACTTAGTAAAGTAGCTATCTCACCAACAACAGCCAAACTTTACATCATATGTAAACCGTATCGAAACCTAATGACGACGAGGCATATATATAACTAAAACATTTTGAGAATCCAAATTCTGTAGACAAAACATAATAGCTTTAACCAGCCAGGCCAAACCCCAAAACTGGAGTGTTGAATTAATAGTTACCCATTCGTAATTCATTTTATGCATATTCAGTCATGATTATTTTAAGAACTTGTGAATAAACCACACTTTTAATCAGCACATATACATTATTATATGACCTGAACACCTGAATAGAGTTTTGATAACAGTGAGGTTTGTAGTGTAATTTGTTTGCCATTATTTGGCGGGTTGGTTTCTTTATATGGGATCTCTGGTTTGAAGTCCACCATTCTATCCATAGTCAAATGTATGGATATTGTTTTTTGTAGGATGCTGTTTCTGTTTAAAAATGTTATCAGAGCATATTTTAATGTTGTTTTGTTTACAAGTATATTATCTGCATTTAAGTACTAGTATGACTAAACTGTTTACGAGACGTGACATCATGACGTGTAAAACTACTGAATTCTTGTATGGGAATAGACTACCTACAGGATTATCATCTGTAAGGGGAAAAAAGTGAATACATTTCTATAGATTATTATTTTATTTGATAGCTGATACTGCTGTGTGGTGGGATACCATTCCTCTGGAGAAAAAGTGGAGATATGATACAACATTTTGGATATGGTTCTGATTATGAGGTAAGACTTATAGTTTATAATATATGTTATATGGACTGGGTGATTCGCCAGTTCATGTTTTTTTGTTTTCTTTTCAATTTAGAAGTTTCAATTATCCATTTATAGAGAGGGAGTCACGGTTAAAATGAAGAGGGACTTATTAAACATAATATATTTCTGTAGCATTGCGATTAGTGATTATGGAATTTATGTATGTCAAGACTTTCCTCGGTAGCCAGTAGGCGGGTAATTTACACTCCTGATTTGGCTGACTTGCAGGCTGATCAGGGTGTACAATGTCTGGCTGCTGATCAGTCATTTTCCCCGAAACACCCCTTTGTCACATAAATGGAACTTAATTCAAAGAAAGAACAGTCCATTATATATATGTAGGGGTTAAAGAACTTTATTACATTTCTATGGGTGAAAGATTGGGATTTTTCAGTGAACGAATATTCATACTCGCTAAATATTAATAACTAAATCCGAACACAAAAATAACAAACTGCAACGATGAGTAATGATGTCAATAACGTGTTGCTGACGTCGACGTCATCCGCTGATAATGCTAAATAAAGCGAATAATTTTGGTTAAAATCATACATAATCAAGTTAAAAATGTAATAAATAGATTATTTAACTGTTCGATTATATGGATATCCTTCACTCGATGGAGTTCTCCATGAATTGTGTGCTTTCCAGTCTGTGGTGTTCCTGATACTGAGTATGGTATTCTACCCAGTCTATTATCCATGATTTGTGTGTTTTACAGGGTGACCCAGTCTGTGGTGTTCCTGATACTGAGTAGGGTATTCGACACAGTCTATTCTCCATGATTTGTGTGTTTTACAGGTGACCCAGTCTGTGTTGTACCTCATACTGGGTATGGTATTCTACCCAGTGTTCTCCATCATTTGTGTGTTTTACAGGTGACCCAGTCTGTGGTGTTCCTGATACTGGGTATGGTATTCGACCCAGTATATTCTCCATGATTTGTATGTTTTACAGGTGGCCCAGTCTTTTGTATTTCTAATACTGGATAGGATGACCCAGTCCGTGGTGTTCCTGATACTGTGTATGGTATTCTACCCAGTCTGTTGTCCATAATTTGTGTGTTTTATAGGTGACCCAGTCTGTCCTCCATGATTTGTGTTTTTCAGGTGACCCAGTCCGTGGTGTTCCTGATTCTGGGTATGGTATTCTCCACCATCACCGGTACGCCTTTCACAGTGTACAGCACATTTGTTATTGAACAGAAACATGGATTCAATAAACAGGTAGGTCAACATTGTACAAGTCTTGAAGTTTCCTTTTCACTCAGAAATGTTTATGTGCTCACTCAATACCTGATAACCTTTATATTAAAGAAACTAACCCACCAAATAACAGCAAAAACTACAAAACTATTTATCAAAACTTCTTCCAGGTATTCAGGTCACAGAATAATATATATGTGCCGATTTAAAGTACCGGTATAGTTTTATTTACGGTTTTCAAAATTGCCGTGCGTAAAATGAATTACGAGTTGGTAAATCTTTTGCCCCCTTTGTGGGGGCATATATTTGCACTTGTCCATCCGTACTTATGTACGTACGTCCCAAAATCTTGTGTCGCGCGATCCTCCATAACTATTTAACCCACTGTCACGAAACTTTACAGGAATGTTGACCAGCAAGTGAAGATGCTCCCCAGGGTTTTCATTTTTATTATGGACCAAGAGCCACAGAGTTGTGGCCCTTGACTTGTCAAAATAGGGGCTTAAAAACTTGTGTCGCATCTTCCTTCATTACTATTTAACCCACGGTTGCCAAACTTTACATGAATGTTGACCAGCAAGTGAAGATGCGCACCTTAGTTGAACGTGTTTATCAGTGTTTATGTTCAATTATTTATTTAAATAGAGTGTAGCAACAATCAAAATAAAACAACAAATGCATATCTTAATGAAATAAATGAATACATGGAGAGGTTTTCTTCTTTACAATTTCAAAATGAGTGTATACAATGTTAACATAGTGATTGACGGGAGGCATTGCAACCTGTATGTGTTTCAAACTGACTTGAGTAAAAGATAAGGCATGATTGACACGTGTCTCTTTAAACTGTGCAAAGAGATTTACACAATCTTCAAATAATAAACTGTTGACTTGTTTAGTAATAGTAATGTTGTTCTAAAATTCAAAAACCCAGTATATAATTAACAAAGTAACTTTATCACATACAAAACATGGTAAATCCCATTGAACAGATTCTAGCCCATGTGCTTCAAACAGCTTGGTAACTCTTAAATCGACGCTCCAGTTTTAGAGGTTTAGGGTTTGGCCTGGCTGGTTAAAGCCATTTATATTGTATCTATAGAGAAATATAAAAAGATTGGAGAGGGTATGTAGCATTCAAGGAGGACAGTCAACCACAAAACACAGAAACAAACACGCAAACAGACAAACAAGAAGGCAAAAGTAATAATAAATGCAAAAGACATCACAAACACAAAAGAGTTTGATACTCAAAATATATATTTGATACTCAAAATATGTAAGTAATACGTCGGCGTCAGTAGGTTTAGAAACGGTGCGCGTATTTGTAAAATTTGGCTGTTGTTGGCGGGATAGCTACATTAATGTTCCTTTCAAGGAAGTTTTACACAGCCATCTTGAAGTATTAATTAAGCTGTAACAATAATATCTTGATTATTTTTCAGTGTTATTTTCTCAAATATTTGAAGAATGAGAGAGTTTATAACGTACCCTTGGCCGGCATTGGCGTCTGGTTAAATTTACGACCAAGCTGTTGTCTTAAAGGGACTGGAGGCAATCTGGAAGAGTGGTTGGTGTCATCAAAATACAAATAAAGGCCCTCATAGTAGGCTTCAGTTTCATGTGAAATGTGCATATGCATTAAATTAAGCCACATGTTACCATTGGCTTAATTATTGTTTATGAAAATGTTTGGTCTAAAAATCTTGATGACTTGATTTTGTTGCTAAAACATAGTCTTACTCTGTGTTTCATTTGTATTCCATAGGGAATTGATTAATACATATATAAAATAGTCCCAGTTTTTCAATATTTCGGCCTAAGGCCTTTATCAAGAAAATAAACAAAGTAGATATGACTACATCTTGACAGCGTCTATTGCGCACAAATGTTCAACAGAATTATTTTTTTTCCGTTGAACATTTGCGTGCAATTATTAGTTTGAAAGTTACCAAAGCTACAGATAAGCAGGTAGTTGCTTAATACATACCCAATTAAAAATGCCAAAATACCCAATTAAAATAAAAAGCATGGGTACCAATAAGTAATCAAAGTTGTCAAATGATAAAACAACCTGTGCAAATTGAGCAATATATGGGTTGTTGAAGGGACACCCAGTCACCTTGTATAAAGCCTATTGTAAAAGAAGTTGATTTTATTAGATTTTGTTTTTTACAATATTAGTGGAATGCCACCCCAGAACAATGTCGCAAACTTTTATTGTTTTATTTTACCCAATTGAAATCGTGAATACCCAATTAAATAAATACCGATGGGTAAAATACTTAATTGATCAAAAAGCTTATGATATCTGTAGCTGCGAGTTAGTATTGCTAGCAGTTGTACATATAATTCAAATAGTTTACTTTGATCACAAAACCAGAAATTACAAAAGCTTTAAAGGGACACACGGCAATCTTGAAGTGTTTGAAATGGGTCTCGATTTATGTGCAGTATCATTTTTAGCTTGACTATTCGAAGAATAGTTAGAGCTATCCTCCTTTGGTCATAACTTGGAAACCATTGAGATCCCCACCCTATATCCATATATACACTTACTGGGCATGACCAGACGGATACAGCCACTCAACCAGCATAGACCCCAATCTCCTTCCCCAACCCTGGGGACATCCAACCAGCATAGACCCTGGACTCCTTCCCCACCCCTGGTGACATAGCCCCAGGGTCATAACTTGCAAACCGTTGAGATCCCTACCCTATAACCATATATACACTTAATGGGCATTAACAGATGGATACAACCATCCAACCAGCGTAGACCCTATAAAGCTTCTTCCCCACCTTTGTGGACCTAGCTCCTGGGTCAAACTTTACAAATAATTTGATATTTTTAGCTCGACTGTTCGAAGGATCTTATGGGTCTATAGGTCAAAGTTCATGGTCACAAATTGCACTTATGTGTTGATAGGCTCTTAGCATCAGGTTAATGTTTACGTCCGCCTTGCTTAACATGTAAATAACTTTAACATTTTTTATCCAATCATCCTCAGACTTACATACTTTTTTATAAATGGGACGATGATCTTATCTATTGAGTTCAAGATCATTGGATGAAAGGTCAAGGTCACAAAGGGGTCAAAGGTTAAATGCATTTACATATACTTTTAACATATTTTCTTCAAATTTTCAACTTATAAAATTTCCATTTTGTATTCTTTGAAAGGGTTATTATGAAATTACCTCCGTGTCATCACAGAAAAATTGTGGCCCTCGATTTAATGAAAATTCCAGTGTTTTCCTTCTTGACACATCCAGCTCGCCCCTTTGTTTTCTCTTCTTTTTTTCTGGTATGCCGGGTGTATCATTTCTTGTTCTCTGAAAATTCGAAATAGTCGAGCTATGCTGTCCTCTGACAGCTCTTGTTAATTTTAGCCTGGTTACATTTAAATAAATACAATTTTAAGCATTCACTATTTCGTCTTATTATACTATAAGTTTTAATATATTATTGGTGCAATAATATCAGAAATTAATAATATGCAAAAACAAATTGCTTAATTCTATTCTTATAATTAATATTAATGACTGAACAAATGCAAGTCATGCAGAAAAACTAGCGGGACGCCGCAAGTTTTTAAAAAATAAAGTTTGCCGAGTGTCCCTTTAAAACATAATATTATAAATTAATATTAATGATCATAATCAAAAACTAGCCAGGTCGTCCAGGTCATCTAGTTTTCCAGACCAAACTATTTCATTAACAATTGTAATTACACCGTATGGAACGTGGGGGGCCTAGTTTAGTGCATATGTACATTGAATAGGAAACAGGAACACATTATTATGTTTTTGAATCGTATTTGTATCAATGTCTATACTTCTTCCAGATTGTCAGCAGTCTCTGTATGTTCCTCTGGGCTGATGTTCATAAAACTTACAGAGGGTTCAGCGCGAACCTGTTGTATCCTGTATACAGTATAGTTACAGTAGTTTTGCATTCACCCCGCAAATTATATATGTTCATGAATTTTTGTAAGTTTGACCTCCATTGTGGTTAGCCAAATGGCTATTGCTTTCTGGGTCAGTAGCCTAAAGTTCAAGGTCACACTTCACTTAAACTTGACATTGAAAATTGTTTCTGCACATTACCTTAAATTTAACTTAAAAATAAACTTTATTTATTTACATTGGTTATGAAACCAGCTACATATCTTGTGCAACTCACTCTTGATGGAGTGGAGGACAGCGTTACCATGGTTTTGATATGGGACAAAACCATAGAGCGCGGGGAAAACCCACGTGTACGAATGAGCAACCACTGTACCCTCTCACTAACAACGCAAAGACGTGGAATTGAACCCGATTTCCATTGGTGAGAAGCAAATCCACTACCGAATGCTCTATCAGACACCGGACGGCTCTTGTTTGTATTGCTGTGTTCAAACAAGTCAACATAAGGGAGTAAAACTTAATGAGGGAAATATAAAGCCCACTTTATTATTCCACTATTTCAGACCCTTGGATTCTTTGTGAAGGACCAAATCAAGAAGTTTGTGGTTGGCATGGTGATCGCCATGCCGATTGTGGCTCTGCTCATCTACATCATCAAGATTGGAGGAGATTACTTCTTCATCTATGTCTGGGTGTTCCTGCTTGTCGTATCATTGGTAAGATTGGGGGAGATTACTTCTTCATCTATGTCTGGGTGTTCCTGCTTGTCGTATCATTGGTAAGATTGGGGGAGATTATTTCTTCATCTATGTCTGGGTGTTCCTGCTTGTCGTATCATTGGTAAGATTGGGGGAGATTACTTCTTCATCTATGTCTGGGTGTTCCTACTTGTCGTATCATTGGTAATACTGGGGGAGATTACTTCTTCATCTATGTCTGGGTGTTCCTGCTTGTCGTATCATTGGTAAGATTGGGGGAGATTACTTCTTCATCTATGTCTGGGTGTTCCTGCTTGTCGTATCATTGGTAAGATTGGGGGAGATTACTTCTTCATCTATGTCTGGGTGTTCCTGCTTGTCATATCATTGGTAATATTGGGGGAGATTACTTCTTCACCTATGTCTGGGTGTTCCTGCTTGTCGTATCATTGGTAAGATTGGGGGAGATTACTTCTTCATCTATGTCTGGATGTTCCTGCTTCTCGTATCATTGGTAAGATTGGGAGAGATTACTTATTCGTCTATGTCTGGATGTTCCTGCTTGTCGTATCATTGGTAAGATTGGGGGAGATTGCTTCTTCATCTATGTCTGGGTGTTCCTGCTTGTCGTATCATTGGTAAGATTGGGGGAGATTGCTTCTTCATCTATGTCTGGGTGTTCCTGCTTGTCATATCATTGGTAAGATTGGGGGAGATTACTTCTTTATCTATGTCTGGGTGTTCCTGCTTGTCATATCATTGGTAATATTGGGGGAGATTACTTCTTCATCTATGTCTGGGTGTTCCTGCTTGTCGTATCATTGGTAAGATTGGGGGAGATTACTTCTTCATCTATGTCTGGGTGTTCCTGCTTGTCATATCATTGGTAATATTGGGGGAGATTACTTCTTCATATATGTCTGGGTGTTCCTGCTTGTCGTATCATTGGTAAGATTGGGGTAGATTACTTCTTCATCTATGTCTGGATGTTCCTGCTTCTCGTATCATTGGTAAGATTGGGAGAGATTACTTCTTCATCTATGTCTGGGTGTTCCTGCTTGTAGTATCATTGATAAGATTGGCGGAGATTACTTCTTCATCTATGTCTGGGTGTTCCTGCTTGTCTATCATTGGTAAGATTGGGGGAGATTACTTCTTCATCTATGTCTGGGTGTTCCTGCTTGTCTATCATTGGTAAGATTGGGGGAGATTACTTCTTCATCTATGTCTGGGTGTATCTGCTTGTCTATTATTGGTAAGATTGGCGGAGATTACTTCTTCAGCTATGTCTGGGTGTTCCTGCTTGTCTATCATTGGTAAGATTGGGGGAGATTACTTCTTCATCTATGTATATGTGTTCCTGCTTGTCTACTATTGGTAAGATTGGGGGAGATTACTTCTTCATCTATGTCTGGGTGTATCTGCTTGTCTATTATTGGTAAGATTGGGGGAGATTACTTCTTCATCTGTGTCTCGATGTTCCTGCTTGTCGTATCATTGGTAAGATTGGCGGAGATTACTTCTTCATCTATGTCTGGGTGTTCCTGCTTGTCATATCATGTGTAAGATTGGGGGAGATTACTTCTTCATCTATGTCTGTGTGTTCCTGCTTGTCTATCATTGGTAAGATTGGGGGAGATTACTTCTTCATCTATGTCTGGGTGTTCCTGCTTGTCGTATCATTGATAAGATTGGGGGAGATTACTTCTTCATCTATGTCTGGGTGTTCCTGCTTGTCTATCATTGGTAAGATTGGGGGAGATTACTTCTTCATCTATGTCTGGGTGTATCTGCTTGTCTATTATTGGAAAGATTGGGGGAGATTACTTCTTCATCTGTGTCTGGATGTTCCTGCTTGTCGTATCATTGGTAAGAATGGGGGAGACTATGTCTGGGTGTTCATGCTTGTCTATCATTGGTAAGATTGGCGGAGATTACTTCTTCATCTATGTCTGGGTGTTCATGCTTGTCGTATCATTGGTAAGATTGAGGGAGATTACTTCTTCATCTATGTCTGGATGTTCCTGCTTGTCGTATCATTGGTAAGATTGAGGGAGATTACTTCTTCATCTGTATCTGGGTGTTCCTGCTTGTCGTATCATTGGTAAGAATGGGGGAGATTACTTCTTCATCTATGTCTGGGTGTTCCTGCTTGTCTATCATTGGTAAGATTGGGGAGATTACTTCTTGATCTGTATCATTGTTCCTGCTTGTCGTATTATTGGTAAGATTGGGGGAGATTACTTCTTCATCTACGTCTGGGTGTTCCTGCTTGTCGTATCATTGGTAAGATTGGGGAGATTACTTCTTCATCTATGTCTGGGTGTTCCTGCTTGTCGTATCATTGGTAAGATTGGGAGAGATTGCTTCTTCATCTATGTCTGGGTGTTCCTGCTTGTCTATCATTGGTAAGATTGAGGGAGATTACTTCTTCATCTATGTCTGGGTGTTCCTGCTTGTCATATCATTGGTAAGAATGGAAGAGATTACTTCTTCATCTATGTCTGGGTGTTCCTGCTTGTCATATCATTGGTAAGATTGGGGGAGATTACTTCTTCATCTATGTCTGGGTGTTCCTGCTTGTCGTATCATTGATAAGATTGGGGGAGATTACTTCCGCATCTATGTCTGGGTGTTCCTGCTTGTCGTATCATTGGTCTGGGTGTTCCTGCTTGTCGTATCATTGGTAAGATTGGCGGAGATTACTTCTTCATCTATGTCTGGGTGTTCATGCTTGTCGTATCATTGGTAAGATTGGGGGAGATTACTTCTTCATCTATGTCTGGGTGTTCCTGCTTGTCATATCATTGGTAAGATTGGGGGAGATTACTTCTCCATCTATGTCGGGGTGTTCCTGCTTGTCTATCATTGGTAAGATTGGGGGAGATTACTTCTTCATCTATGTCTGGGTGTTCCTGCTTGTCGTATCATTGGTAATACTGGGGGAGATTACTTCTTCATCTGTATCTGGGTGTTCCTGCTTGTCTTATCATTGGTAAGATTGGGGGAGATTACTTCTTCATCTATGTCTGGGTGTTCCTGCTTGTCGTACCATTGATAAGATTGGGGGAGATTACTTCTTCATCTATGTCTGGGTGTTCCTGCTTGTCGTATCATTGGTAAGATTGATGGAGATAACTTCTTCATCTATGTCTGGGTGTTCATGCTTGTCGTATCATTGGTCTGGGTGTTCCTGCTTGTCGTATCATTGGTAAGATTGGCGGAGATTACTTCTTCATCTATGTCTGGGTGTTCATGCTTGTCGTATCATTGGTAAGATTGGGGAAGATTACTTCTTCATCTATGTCTGGGTGTTCCTGCTTGTCGTATCATTGGTAAGATTGGGGGAGATTGCTTCTTCATCTATGTCTGGATGTTCCTGCTTCTCGTATCATTGGTAAGATTGGGAGAGATTACTTATTAGTCTATGTCTGGGTGTTCCTGCTTGTTGTATTATTGATAAGATTGGGGGAGATTACTTCTTCATCTATGTCTGGGTGTTCCTGCTTGTCGTATCATTGGTAAGATTGGAGGAGATTGCTTCTTCATCTATGTCTGGGTGTTCCTGCTTGTCTATCATTGGTAAGATTAAGGGAGATTACTTCTACAACTATGTCTGGGTGTTCCTGCTTGTCATATCATTGGTAAGAATGGGAGAGATTACTTCTTCATCTATGTCTGGGTGTTCCTGCTTGTCATATCATTGGTAAGATTGGGGGAGATTACTTCTTCATCTATGTCTGGGTGTTCCTGCTTGTAGTATCATTGATAAGATTGGCGGAGATTACTTCTTCATCTATGTCTGGGTGTTCCTGCTTGTCTATCATTGGTAAGATTGGGGGAGATTACTTCTTCATCTATGTCTGGGTGTTCCTGCTTGTCGTATCATTGATAAGATTGGCGGAGATTACTTCTTCATCTATGTCTGGGTGTTCCTGCTTGTCTATCATTGGTAAGATTGGGGGAGATTACTTCTTCATATATATCTATGTGTTCCTGCTTGTCTATTATTGGTAAGATTGGAGGAGATTACTTCTTCATCTATGTCTGGGTGTTCCTGCTTGTCGTATCATTGGTAAGATTGACGGAGATTACTTCTTCATCTATGTCTGGGTGTTCCTGCTTGTCTATCATTGGTAAGATTGGGGGAGATTACAACTTCATCTATGTCTATGTGTTCCTGCTTGTCTATTATTGGTAAGATTGGGGGAGATTACTTCTTCATCTATGTCTGGGTGTATCTGCTTGTCTATTATTGGTAAGATTGGGGGAGATTACTTCTTCATCTGTGTCTCGATGTTCCTGCTTGTCGTATCATTGGTAAGATTGGGGGAGATTACTTCTTCATCTATGTCTGGGTGTTCCTGCTTGTCATATCATTGGTAAGATTGTGGGACATTACTTCTTCATCTATGTCTGGGTGTTCCTGCTTGTCGTATCATTGATAAGATTGGCGGAGATTACTTCTTCATCTATGTCTGGGTGTTCCTGCTTGCCATATCATTGGTAAGATTGGGAGAGAATTCTTCTTCATCTATGTCTGGGTGTTCCTGCTTGTCTATCATTGGTAAGATTGAGGGAGATTACTTCTTCATCTATGTCTGGGTGTTCCTGCTTGTCATATCATTGGTAAGAATGGAAGAGATTACTATTTCATCTATGTCTGGATGTTGCTGCTTGTCTTATCATTGGTAAGATTGAGGGAGATTACTTCTTCATCTGTATCTGGGTGTTCCTGCTTGTCGTATCATTGGTAAGAATGGGGGAGATTACTTCTTCATCTATGTCTGGGTGTTCCTGCTTGTCTATCATTGGTAAGATTGAGGGAGATTACTTCTTCATCTATGTCTGGGTGTTCCTGCTTGTCATATTATTGGTAAGATTGGGGGAGATTACTTCTTGATCTGTATCATTGTTCCTGCTTGTCGTATTATTGGTAAGATTGGGGGAGATTACTTCTTCATCTACGTCTGGGTGTTCCTGCTTGTTGTATCATTGGTAAGATTGGGGGAGATTACTTCTTCATCTATGTCTGGGTGTTCCTGCTTGTCGTATCATTGGTAAGATTGGGAGAGAATGCTTCTTCATCTATGTCTGGGTGTTCCTGCTTGTCTATCATTGGTAAGATTGAGGGAGATTACTTCTTCATCTATGTCTGGGTGTTCCTGCTTGTCATATCATTGGTAAGAATGGAAGAGATTACTTCTTCATCTATGTCTGGGTGTTCCTGCTTGTCATATCATTGGTAAGATTGGGGGAGATTACTTCTTCATCTATGTCTGGGTGTTCCTGCTTGTCGTATCATTGATAAGATTGGGGGAGATTACTTCAGCATCTATGTCTGGGTGTTCCTGCTTGTCGTATCATTGGTCTGGGTGTTCCTGCTTGTCGTATCATTGGTAAGATTAAGGGAGATTACTTCTTCAACTATGTCTGGGTGTTCCTGCTTGTCATATCATTGGTAAGAATGGGAGAGATTACTTCTTCATCTATGTCTGGGTGTTCCTGCTTGTCATATCATTGGTAAGATTGGGGGAGATTACTTCTTCATCTATGTCTGGGTGTTCCTGCTTGTAGTATCATTGATAAGATTGGCGGAGATTACTTCTTCATCTATGTCTGGGTGTTCCTGCTTGTCTATCATTGGTAAGATTGGGGGAGATTACTTCTTCATCTATGTCTGGGTGTTCCTGCTTGTCATATCATTGATAAGATTGGGGGAGATTACTTCTTCATCTATGTCTGGGTGTTCCTGCTTGTCGTATCATGGGTAAGATTGATGGAGATAACTTCTTCATCTATGTCTGGGTGTTCATGCTTGTCGTATCATTGGTCTGGGTGTTCCTGCTTGTCGTATCATTGGTAAGATTGAGGGAGATTACTTCTTCATCTATGTCTGGGTGTTCATGCTTGTCGTATCATTGGTAAGATTGGGGGAGATTACTTCTTCATCTATGTCTGGGTGTTCCTGCTTGTCGTATCATTGGTAAGATTGGGAGAGATTGCTTCTTCATCTATGTCTGGGTGTTCCTGCTTGTCTATCATTGGTAAGATTGAGGGAGATTACTTCTTCATCTATGTCTGGGTGTTCCTGCTTGTCATATCATTGGTAAGAATGGAAGAGATTACTATTTCATCTATGTCTGGATGTTGCTGCTTGTCGTATCATTGGTAAGATTGAGGGAGATTACTTCTTCATCTGTATCTGAGTGTTCCTGCTTGTCGTATCATTGGTAAGAATGGGGGAGATTACTTCTTCATCTATGTCTGGGTGTTCCTGCTTGTCTATCATTGGTAAGATTGAGGGAGATTACTTCTTCATCTATGTCTGGGTGTTCCTGCTTGTCATATTATTGGTAAGATTGGGGGAGATTACTTCTTGATCTGTATCATTGTTCCTGCTTGTCATATTATTGGTAAGATTGGGGGAGATTACTTCTTCATCTACGTCTGGGTGTTCCTGCTTGTCGTATCATTGGTAAGATTGGGGGAGATTACTTCTTCATCTATGTCTGGGTGTTCCTGCTTGTCGTATCATTGGTAAGATTGGGAGAGAATGCTTCTTCATCTATGTCTGGGTGTTCCTGCTTGTCTATCATTGGTAAGATTGAGGGAGATTACTTCTTCATCTATGTCTGGGTGTTCCTGCTTGTCATATCATTGGTAAGAATGGAAGAGATTACTTCTTCATCTATGTCTGGGTGTTCCTGCTTGTCATATCATTGGTAAGATTGGGGGAGATTACTTCTTCATCTATGTCTGGGTGTTCCTGCTTGTCGTATCATTGATAAGATTGGGGGAGATTACTTCAGCATCTATGTCTGGGTGTTCCTGCTTGTCGTATCATTGGTCTGGGTGTTCCTGCTTGTCGTATCATTGGTAAGATTGGTGGAGATTACTTCTTCATCTACGTCTGGGTGTTCCTGCTTGTCGTACCATTGATAAGATTGGGGGAGATTACTTCTTCATCTATGTCTGGGTGTTCCTGCTTGTCGTATCATGGGTAAGATTGATGGAGATAACTTCTTCATCTATGTCTGGGTGTTCATGCTTGTCGTATCATTGGTCTGGGTGTTCCTGCTTGTCGTATCATTGGTAAGATTGGGGGAGATTACTTCTTCATCTATGTCTGGGTGTTCATGCTTGTCGTATCATTGGTAAGATTGGGGGAGATTACTTCTTCATCTATGTCTGGGTGTTTCTGCTTGTCGTATCATTGGTAAGATTGGGGGAGATTACTTCTTCATCTATGTCTGGATGTTCCTGCTTCTCGTATCATTGGTAAGATTGGGAGAGATTACTTATTCGTCTATGTCTGGGTGTTCCTGCTTGTCGTATCATTGATAAGATTGGGGGAGATTGCTTCTTCATCTATGTCTGGGTGTTCCTGCTTGTCTATCATTGGTAAGATTGAGGGAGATTACTTCTTCATCTATGTCTGGGTGTTCCTGCTTGTCATATCATTGGTAAGAATGGAAGAGATTACTTCTTCATCTATGTCTGGGTGTTCCTGCTTGTCATATCATTGGTAAGATTGGGGGAGATTACTTCTTCATCTATGTCTGGGTGTTCCTGCTTGTCGTATCATTGATAAGATTGGGGGAGATTACTTCAGCATCTATGTCTGGGTGTTCCTGCTTGTCGTATCATTGGTCTGGGTGTTCCTGCTTGTCGTATCATTGGTAAGATTGGTGGAGATTACTTCTTCATCTACGTCTGGGTGTTCCTGCTTGTCGTACCATTGATAAGATTGGGGGAGATTACTTCTTCATCTATGTCTGGGTGTTCCTGCTTGTCGTATCATGGGTAAGATTGATGGAGATAACTTCTTCATCTATGTCTGGGTGTTCATGCTTGTCGTATCATTGGTCTGGGTGTTCCTGCTTGTCGTATCATTGGTAAGATTGGGGGAGATTACTTCTTCATCTATGTCTGGGTGTTCATGCTTGTCGTATCATTGGTAAGATTGGGGGAGATTACTTCTTCATCTATGTCTGGGTGTTTCTGCTTGTCGTATCATTGGTAAGATTGGGGGAGATTACTTCTTCATCTATGTCTGGATGTTCCTGCTTCTCGTATCATTGGTAAGATTGGGAGAGATTACTTATTCGTCTATGTCTGGGTGTTCCTGCTTGTCGTATCATTGATAAGATTGGAGGAGATTGCTTCTTCATCTATGTCTGGGTGTTCCTGCTTGTCGTATCATTGGTAAGATTGGGGGAGATTGCTTCTTCATCTATGTCTGGGTGTTCCTGCTTGTCTATCATTGGTAAGATTAAGGGAGATTACTTCTTCAACTATGTCTGGGTGTTCCTGCTTGTCGTATCATTGGTAAGATTGGTGGAGATTACTTCTTCATCTATGTCTGGGTGTTCCTGCTTGTCGTATCATTGGTAAGATTGGGGGAGATTGCTTCTTCATCTATGTCTGGGTGTTCCTGCTTGTCTATCATTGGTAAGATTAAGGGAGATTACTTCTTCAACTATGTCTGGGTGTTCCTGCTTGTCATATCATTGGTAAGAATGGGAGAGATTACTTCTTCATCTATGTCTGGGTGTTCCTGCTTGTCATATCATTGGTAAGATTGGGGGAGATTACTTCTTCATCTATGTCTAGGTGTTCCTGCTTGTAGTATCATTGATAAGATTGGCGGAGATTACTTCTTCATCTATGTCTGGGTGTTCCTGCTTGTCTATCATTGGTAAGATTGGGGGAGATTACTTCTTCATCTATGTCTGGGTGTTCCTGCTTGTCATATCGTTGATAAGATTGGCGGAGATTACTTCTTCATCTATGTCTGGGTGTTCCTGCTTGTCTATCATTGGTAAGATTGGGGGAGATTACTTCTTCATCTATGTCTATGTGTTCCTGCTTGTCTATTATTGGTAAGATTGGGAGAGATTTCTTCTTCATCTATGTCTGGGTGTTCCTGCTTGTCGTATCATTGGTAAGATTGGCGGAGATTACTTCTTCATCTATGTCTGGGTGTTCCTGCTTGTCTATCATTGGTAAGATTGGGGGAGATTACAACTTCATCTATGTCTATGTGTTTCTGCTTGTCTATTATTGGTAAGATTGGGGGAGATTACTTCTTCATCTATGTCTGGGTGTATCTGCTTGTCTATTTTTGGTAAGATTGGGGGAGATTACTTCTTCATCTGTGTCTCGATGTTCCTGCTTGTCGTATCATTGGTAAGATTGGCGGAGATTACTTCTTCATCTATGTCTGGGTGTTCCTGCTTGTCATATCATTGGTAAGATCGGGGGACATTACTTCTTCATCTATGTCTGGGTGTTCCTGCTTGTCGTATCATTGATAAGATTGGCGGAGATTACTTCTTCATCTATGTCTGGGTGTTCCTGCTTGTCTATCATTGGTAAGATTGGGGGAGATTACTTCTTCATCTATGTCTGGGTGTTCCTGCTTGTCATATCATTGGTAAGATTGGGAGAGAATTCTTCTTCATCTATGTCTGGGTGTTCCTGCTTGTCTATCATTGGTAAGATTGAGGGAGATTACTTCTTCATCTATGTCTGGGTGTTCCTGCTTGTCATATCATTGGTAAGAATGGAAGAGATTACTTCTTCATCTATGTCTGGATGTTCCTGCTTGTCGTATCATTGGTAAGATTGAGGGAGATTACTTCTTCATCTGTATCTGGGTGTTCCTGCTTGTCGTATCATTGGTAAGAATGGGGGAGATTACTTCTTCATCTATGTCTGGGTGTTCCTGCTTGTCTATCATTGGTAAGATTGAGGGAGATTACTTCTGCATCTATGTCTGGGTGTTCCTGCTTGTCATATTATTAGTAAGATTGGGGGAGATTACTTCTTGATCTGTATCATTGTTCCTGCTTGTCGTATCATTGGTAAGATTGGGAGAGAATGCTTCTTCATCTATGTCTGGGTGTTTCTGCTTGTCTATCATTGGTAAGATTGAGGGAGATTACTTCTTCATCTATGTCTGGGTGTTCCTGCTTGTCATATCATTGGTAAGAATGGAAGAGATTACTTCTTCATCTATGTCTGGGTGTTCCTGCTTGTCATATCATTGGTAAGGTTGGGGGAGATTACTTCTTCATCTATGTCTGGGTGTTCCTGCTTGTCGTATCATTGATAAGATTGGGGGAGATTACTTCAGCATCTATGTCTGGGTGTTCCTGCTTGTCGTATCATTGGTCTGGGTGTTCCTGCTTGTCGTATCATTGGTAAGATTGGTGGAGATTACTTCTTCATCTATGTCTGGGTGTTCCTCCTTGTCGTACCATTGATAAGATTGGGGGAGATTACTTCTTCATCTATGTCTGGGTGTTCCTGCTTGTCGTATCATGGGTAAGATTGATGGAGATAACTTCTTCATCTATGTCTGGGTGTTCATGCTTGTCGTATCATTGGTCTGGGTGGTCCTGCTTGTCGTATCATTGGTAAGATTGGCGGAGATTACTTCTTCATCTATGTCTGGGTGTTCATGCTTGTCGTATCATTGGTAAGATTGGGGGAGATTACTTCTTCATCTATGTCTGGTTGTTCCTGCTTCTCGTATCATTGGTAAGATTGGGAGAGATTACTTATTCGTCTATGTCTGGGTGTTCCTGCTTGTCGTATCATTGATAAGATTGGGGTAGATTACTTCTTCATCTATGTCTGGGTGTTCCTGCTTGTCGTATCATTGGTAAGATTGGGGGAGATTGCTTCTTCATCTATGTCTGGGTGTTCCTGCTTGTCTATCATTGGTAAGATTAAGGGAGATTACTTCTTCAACTATGTCTGGGTGTTCCTGCTTGTCATATCATTGGTAAGAATGGGAGAGATTACTTCTTCATCTATGTCTGGGTGTTCCTGCTTGTCATATCATTGGTAAGATTGGGGGAGATTACTTCTTCATCTATGTCTGGGTGTTCCTGCTTGTAGTATCATTGATAAGATTGGCGGAGATTACTTCTTCATCTATGTCTGGGTGTTCCTGCTTGTCTATCATTGGTAAGATTGGGGGAGATTACTTCTTCATCTATGTCTGGGTGTTCCTGCTTGTCATATCATTGATAAGATTGGCGGAGATTACTTCTTCATCTATGTCTGGGTGTTCCTGCTTGTCTATCATTGGTAAGATTGGGGGAGATTACAACTTCATCTATGTCTATGTGTTCCTGCTTGTCTATTATTGGTAAGATTGGGGGAGATTACTTCTTCATCTATGTCTGGGTGTTCCTGCTTGTCGTATCATTGGTAAGATTGGCGGAGATTACTTCTTCATCTATGTCTGGGTGTTCCTGCTTGTCTATCATTGGTAAGATTGGGGGAGATTACAACTTCATCTATGTCTATGTGTTCCTGCTTGTCTATTATTGGGGGAGATTACTTCTTCATCTATGTCTGGGTGTTCCTGCTTGTCTATCATTGGTAAGATTGGGGGAGATTACAACTTCATCTATGTCTATGTGTTCCTGCTTGTCTATTATTGGGGGAGATTACTTCTTCATCTATGTCTGGGTGTAACTGCTTGTCTATTATTGGTAAGATTGGTGGAGATTACTTCTTCATCTGTGTCTCGATGTTCCTGCTTGTCGTATCATTGGTAAGATTGGCGGAGATTACTTCTTCATCTATGTGTGGGTGTTCCTGCTTGTCATATCATTGGTAAGATTGGGGGACATTACTTCTTCATCTATGTCTGGGTGTTCCTGCTTGTCGTATCATTGATAAGATTGGCGGAGATTACTTCTTCATCTATGTCTGGGTGTTCCTGCTTGTCTATCATTGGTAAGATTGGGGGAGATTACTTCTTCATCTATGTCTGGGTGTTCCTGCTTGTCATATCATTGGTAAGATCGGGAGAGAATTCTTCTTCATCTATGTCTGGGTGTTCCTGCTTGTCTATCATTGGTAAAATTGAGGGAGATTACTTCTTCATCTATGTCTGGGTGTTCCTGCTTGTCATATCATTGGTAAGAATGGAAGAGATTACTTCTTCATCTATGTCTGGATGTTGCTGCTTGTCGTATCATTGGTAAGATTGAGGGAGATTACTTCTTCATCTGTATCTGGGTGTTCCTGCTTGTCGTATCATTGGTAAGAATGGGGGAGATTACTTCTTCATCTATGTCTGGGTGTTCCTGCTTGTCATATTATTGGTAAGATTGGGGGAGATTACTTCTTGATCTGTATCATTGTTCCTGCTTGTCGTATTATTGGTAAGATTGGGGGAGATTACTTCTTCATCTACGTCTGGGTGTTCCTGCTTGTCGTATCATTGGTAAGATTGGGGGAGATTACTTCTTCATCTATGTCTGGGTGTTCCTGCTTGTCGTATCATTGGTAAGATTGGGAGAGAATGCTTCTTCATCTATGTCTGGGTGTTCCTGCTTGTCTATCATTGGTAAGATTGAGGGAGATTACTTCTTCATCTATGTCTGGGTGTTCCTGCTTGTCATATCATTGGTAAGATTGGGGGAGATTACTTCTTCATCTATGTCTGGGTGTTCCTGCTTGTCGTATCATTGATAAGATTGGGGGAGATTACTTCAGCATCTATGTCTGGGTGTTCCTGCTTGTCGTATCATTGATAAGATTGGGGGAGATTACTTCTTCATCTATGTCTGGGTGTTCCTGCTTGTCTATCATTGGTAAGATTGGTGGAGATTACTTCTTCATCTATGTCTGGGTGTTCATGCTTGTCATATCATTGGTAAGATTGGGGGAGATTACTTCTTCATCTATGTCTGGGTGTTCCTGCTTGTCGTATCATTGGTAAGATTGGGGGAGATTACTTCTCCATCTATGTCGGGGTGTTCCTGCTTGTCGTATCATTGGTAATACTGGGGGAGATTACTTCTTCATCTGTATCTGGGTGTTCCTGCTTGTCTTATCATTGGTAAGATTGGGGGAGATTACTTCTTCATCTATGTCTGGGTGTTCCTGCTTGTCGTATCATTGATAATATTGGGGGAGATTACTTCTTCATCTATGTCTGGGTGTTCCTGCTTGTCGTATCATTGATAAGATTGGGGAAGATTACTTCTTCATCTAAGTCTGGGTGTTCCTGCTTGTCTATCATTGGTAAGATTGATAGAGATTACTTCTTCATCTATGTCTGGGTGTTCATGCTTGTCGTATCATTGGTCTGGGTGTTCCTGCTTGTCGTATCATTGGTAAGATTGGCGGAGATTACTTCTTCATCTATGTCTGGGTGTTCCTGCTTGTCGTATCATTGGTAAGATTGGGGAAGATTACTTTTCCATCTGTATCTGGGTGTTCCTGCTTGTCTTATCATTGGTAAGATTGGGGGAGATTACTTCTTCATCTATGTCTGGGTGTTCCTGCTTGTCGTATTATTGGTAGTGTATTTTGGTTTTTCTTATTTTGAAAATAGTGTACAGTTTATTTTATTTTTTTAATTATGTACATCCAAATTTGCTTAAAAGACCACCTCTGTTAAGAGACCACTATTTCAGTTCCCAATTGAATTGTTTTAAATGCACTTAATTGAATTAAGAGTCCACCTGCATTAAGAAACTAATTTTGCTCTTCCTTATAGTGGTCCCTTAATACAGGTTTGACTGTATGCTCTTTCTTTATTGAGATACTCAATATAGGGGGATGTCAATGATGTCTTCTTGTTTTATAACCTGTCTATGGCTTCGTTCATCATCTTGACTTTCTCAGATGTGTTTATCCATGAAATTGCTATTTATCCATTCAAATTGTTGTTGTTGATTCATGAAATAATTGTCTGTCCATGAAATTGTTAGCTATCAATGAAATTGTTATTTTTCCATGAAATTCTTATTTATCAATGAAATAATTGCGTTTTATCCAGGAAATTATTATTGTTTATCAATGGATATCCATGAAATACCGTATTTCCCTAATAATAGCGCCTCCCCTAATAGTAACACCCACCTTTTTAAATAAATTTAAAAAAATAATAATAATATAAAAAAAAAAATAGTCATAATTCTATATAAATGATTTTTTTTTAAAAAACTATTTTGTATCCAAAAATCCCCATCCTTCACCCCTAAAATCAAAATTCATTTAAAAAATATTTAATTTAAGAGCGCCCTTTGGCATTTTGCATAGGACCCCGGTGCTACTATTAGGGGAAATACGGTAATTGTTATTTATCCATGAAATAATTGTTATTTATCCATGAAATAATTGTTATTTATCCATGAAATAAGTCATAAGTCTTATTTATCCATGAAATAAGTTTTAATTGAAATAATTGTTATTTATCAATGAAACCATTGTTATTTATCAATGAAACCATTGTTATTTATAATAAAATCATTGTTATTTATCAATGAAATCATTGTTATTTATCAATGAAATCATTGTTATTTATCAATGAAATCATTGTTATTTATCCATGAAATAATTGTTATTTATCCATGAAATAAGTCATAAGTCTTATTTATCCATGAAATAAGTTTTAATTGAAATAATTGTTATTTATCAATGAAATCATTGTTATTTATCAATGAAATCATTGTTATTTATCAATGAAATCATTATTATTTATCATTGTTATTTATCAATGAAATCATTGTTATTTATCATTGTTATTGCTTACTTGCAGCTGATGATTACAATCTATGCCGACTATATTGCCCCTCTGTTTGACAAATTTGCTCCCCTGCCAGAAGGAGAACTGAGGACAAAGATAGAAGAACTAGCCAAGAGTATCGCCTTCCCATTGACCAAGCTCTATGTTGTAGAAGGTAAAGTTTGGTAGCGAGCAGTTTTCTCAGTTATGACATATCATATCAGTAGATTTAATGGATTTTTAATAAGGTTGCAATAACACAATAGTATGCATAAGACAGAGATGATTTTTATTCCCTTGCTTTCACAAGTGAAGTGGGGGCTGTATAGGAATCACGCTGTCCTTAACGTATCATAGCGCAACACATTTTTATTACTGTCATTCTTCAAACAGTTTCCAGTGAGTTGTTCCCAAACGTCATATACACATAACTGATCAAAAAGCGGGGGTATTCATCATCTTCATTGATAGTGCTAGTTTTCTATAAGTACGAGTTATGCATAAGGTGTGATGATCATGGTTATGTTTCCAACCCTAAACCAGTTTGGCTTATAGATGTTTCAGCCCCAAACCTGAAAGTTGGTAGCATTTCCAACACAATTTTGCATATTATATATTTGCTGAATAGATTAGGAACCAAACTGTTTAGGGTTGGAACTGTTTAGAATGCATTTTATTTTCATTTTATTCGCAACCAGCCATACGTTGATGACAATAGTGTACTTTATCCCTGGGCAACTAAGGTGTCTATTTCTTAAACAATTAATTTGAAATCTTGATGATTTCTTTCAATATTCAGTCCTATTTCAATAAAGAATATTTGATTTTACCTCAATGAAGCACTGTCATTGTTGGTCAGTGTTGATTTATATGTATGTATGGGGTTTTACGTCACTTTAAACAATATTTCAGTCATATCACGTTGGTGTCTTCTTGCAGCAGTGATATCTGTTCAGCTTTATAGTGCCGCCACAATTGAATACCACGCCCTAGACATATGACACCCCACCCAGTCGCATTATCCTGACACCAAGCCGACCAGTCTTAGAACTATTTTATATGCTGAACGTCAAGCAAGGGAGTGACCAGGCCGACCATAAACAAGAGGCCCAAGAGGGCCTGTGGACGCTCTACTGGCTAACATGGCCCTTATAACATCAATGAAGCGAGAGACTGCCATTTATGTTTTTTTGAAAGCTTTGGGCAAAATACAGCTTATCAACTAAATCAAGGGCCATAACTAAAGAATCTGGTAAAGTTTGGTAAAGATTAGATGAAAAATGAAGGCCCTAACCATATTAACGAGGCAAAATATAGCATTTTTAACTAAATCAAGAGCCATAACTTCGCTGTTACTGGTCCGATCTGTCTGGTTTTCGATCAGATGAAAAATGAAGGCCCTACCGTATTGAGGCAAAATATAGCATTTTTAACTAAATCAAGAGCCATAACTCCGCTGTTACTGGTCCGATCTGTCTGGTTTTCGATATCGAGAGCCATTACAGAAGAAATCTCCTACCTTCCTACTACTTTATGAAATCCTGGGTCGGGAAACAGCAAACAAATATTTTTTCAATTATGGCCCTATTACCATTTTTATGAAGTCTTAGGTGTGACCCGTCCAGGGATTCAACCCATGATATCCCGCATGCGAGATGGACATTCTACTTCTAAGCCACAAAAGCAAGGGACGAAGCCATACTGAAAGTACCGGAAGTATTGTTCATTGTTTTGAGAAAGCATATATAAATAAACAACGGTTTATAAATATTGTATAAAACATCACACACACTGTCGCAAATATCTTGTGTTTCAGGATCAAAAAGGTCATCCCACAGTAATGCCTACTTCTATGGTTTCTTCAAGAATAAACGTATAGTACTGTTTGACACATTACTTGAGGATTACTCCCCTCTCAACGCAGATGGAACGAAGCAAGAGGTAACAACAATTACTTCATATCCAGTATTTCCTGTTTAGTAGCCTGCTGGTCTACAGTACTGCACTTTGTTAAGCATTTTGGGCTACCCAGAGACCAGAGGAAATTCGGGGATATTTTAGTCAGTTACGGTCTGGGATTTTAAAAAATGATGTGTGGAATGTGACAATTTGGCACAAGTCGGGAAAATTCAGAATTTAATGATTGTTTTATGTCTATGTAGATCTATTGTTAAAATTCATCCATCGTTTATAAAGAACAAATTAATTTATCAGTCTATTTCATTTACTTTCTTAAATCATTGTAAATACATTTTAAAATGCATATCCCCTGATACAGCTTTTCCTAATTGGATTAAAAATGTTTCGAGTTTTCCCTAAAAAATCTAAATTCACAATATGCTAGGAAAAGTCGGAAGTTGCTCAAAAGGAAAGTGAAACTCCAGAGGAAGAAGAAGATGCAAAGAAGAGTGAATCGAAAGAGACAGAGGATAAAACAAAAGAGCACACGAAGCAGGGCTGTAACAACGAGGAAATTCTCGCCGTACTGTCGCACGAACTTGGTCACTGGAAACTGGGACATATTCTGAAAAATCTAGTCATAAGTCAGGTACTGCCTAAATACAATTTCTGTCATAAAAGAATGAAAGGTTTTTTCAAGCAAGGTTGATGAAATAAACTAACACCTTTAATCATCTAGCTCTGACAGGTCTTTTATTGACCTATGCAAAACACACTTCATCATTTTCTACATTTGCCAAATAATCAGCTCCCTGGAAAAGACCAATCTCGGAGAATGTAGCGCCATTCAGTTCATTGGCTGTTAATCTTAAATTTAAGTTTTACTCTTGCAAACAGATAATTTACTCCTGCGACTTTAAATAATGTAATTTTGTGTTTTGTGAACTATATTGGTAAAGAGATGGTGCCCTATAAAAGACATGTTGGAAATGATTGAAAATGGTTGTTTAAATATACAAATAGGAACTTGTAATGCCCTGTTGTATAAAATTTCATTTCAATCATTCAAAATTGGTAATTTTAAGGGAAAAATTGCGTTCCACGTGCACTAAACTTGATTAAAGCTTAATCAAACAAACATTTTGTGCAGTTATGTTGAAATACGGTTCAAATTTATTTGAAAAATAATATATATTTAAAATATAATATGAGGGCATTCTGTTTAGTAGACGAATGCTATAACATTGAAATATTCATTTATATGATAATATTCCTCTCCCCCTCCTCTCTTAACATGAGTATAACGAGTGATTTATAGGTTGCTAAAAGAGCTTTAACTGCCTCTCCCCTATGCCATTATAACTGAATTATCAACAACTATCTAGAATTGACCATATTTTATTGTTTTCCAATGCAGGTGAATTCTTTCTTGTGTTTTGCTGCCTTTGCTTTCCTGATAGACCAGCAAGTGCTCTACTCAGCTTTTGGGTTTGACAACCAACCAACCATCATCGGGCTCATGATCATTTTCCAGTATGTTTTTGCTCCATATAACGAGGTAAGAGCCTTTCAGCATTGACACTTTAATATGGTCTCCTTCAGTAATCTCTTCTGTGTATTGCATTGGGGCGGTGGCGCAGTGGCGGTGCTGCAGTGGTAGAGTGTTCGCTACGCATGCAGGAGGTCGAGGGTTCTATCCCCAGCTGGTTCAGACTATAGATTTCACAAAAATGGTACCAGAAGCTTCTTTGCTTGATGTTCAGTATATTTAGGGTTGTGCTAAGACAGGTTGCTCTGGTGTCAGTATAATGCTGTGTGTCTACAGCATGTTATTCCAGTGTGGCAGTACCACAAAGTTGAACTCACTGCTACAAGTAGACAGTCTTGATATGATTGAAAAATAAAAGCTGTGTTAAATCCCGTACATGCATAATGTGTGTTGCATTTGTAGTTAGATTCTGTGTTTGACAGAATAGTAGATGGCATAATGGAACCGGAGGAATTTGGGGACCGCCCAGTTCTCACTATTAAACACCGCCCAGTTCTCACTGTTAAACGTATTTCTCCAATTCTTTGTGTGCCCAATTGATCGATTGATACGCAAGACATTACCATCCGATAGCCCAGCAGTGGTATAAGCCACTGGAATAAAACATCAAGAACACAATAAAGGCTGAGTGTATAAACACACTTCTTCTATAATGGCTTTAAATCTATAATATACTTAATGCCATTAAAAGTGCAAGTTTTTTTATTTTGTATTTATTTTTAATTAAAATGTCTCCAAGATCGATTGCATAATTCCAATTTTACTTTTTTCAATACATGAATTTGTATTTATAGGGAATGTGGATAATTTCTAAAATGTACATAACACAACACTACAATCGATCTTGGAAATAAACACAAAATAAAAAACTTGCCCTTTTAATGGTGTTACGTATATTTATATTACATTTAACATTTTTTGGTCTCTGAAAATCAATTCTTATTCTTTTCTTTCAGGTTTTGTCTTTCTGTGTAACAGTTCTATCTCGGATGTTCGAATTTCAAGCCGACGCTTTTGCAAAGGGGTTGAGATATGCTGAACCCTTAAAGACGGCCCTAATTAAACTGAACAAGGATAATCTAGGGTTCCCTGTCAATGATTGGTTGTATTCCACATGGCATTTCTCACACCCACCGCTGCTAGAACGCCTCAAGGCCTTGGAGAAGACGGAATAATTAACATGCGGAATATATCGGACTGGTTTTACATCTGGTTTGGAGTATTTAAATGTAGACTGGTTGTATGTCTGGAGTATTTATGTGTTGAGGATAGTGTATATGTGAAGAATATAAAGAGGTCATCATGTATCATTCTCGATATTCCAGATAAGACACGTATTTCCCTAATTATACATATTTTTTACACCAAAAACTTATTAAAAATAAAATGAATGCGTATAAAAATACATTAAAAAATCGCCAATAAATATTGAGAACAAAAACCCCGCGTACACACTTAATAGCTTAGAAAAATTGAGTTTGCCCAGTCGTACTCAATAGATGCTTTATATTGAAGTTAGTCGTATTCAATAGATGATTTATATTGAAGTTTGAGGTACTGAATGACAGCCTAGTGCCTCAAAATATTATTGGTAGGTACTTGCAAGGAAAAAGAAATGGCCTTTTTGTCGGCTGTTCGACACAAATTAATGCCATTTAAAAAAGACAAGCAATGTTGAATGCACATATAAGGGGAAGAGGAAATACACAATATATTTTATGACGTAATGATTATAGAGTAAACATTTTGCATTAATGCTTTGTCCAAAACTTGTCTCTAGAATATGTATTAAATTTTGTAAATGTAAATACGTAATGTTTTTTTCTTCATGTGTACAACATGCATTGTGCTGGAAGCTTATCTGGAACACGGATACTATTTGTAATCTCTTATGCCTGTATTTGTAGAAAAGTGTATGGTGTGATTTATTGACAGAATTTTATAACTGTAGAATTCAACTCAAAACAGTTCAAAAGTATTTTATTTCAAATAAACTAGAACATATTTACAAAGAGCATGTAGTATTGTATTAACTTGAAACACTTTCTATTAAACCACTACCTTCTATAACCACTATCTTCTATAACCACTACCTTCTATAACTACTACCTTCTATTAAAACCACTACCTTCTATAACCACTACCTTCTATTAAACCACTACCTTCTATAACCACTACCTTCTATTAAACCACTGCCATCCGTTAAACCACTACCTTCTATTAAAACCACTACCTTCTATAAAACCACTACCTTCTATAACCACTGCCTTTTATTGAACCACTACCTTCTATAAAACCACTACCTTCTATAACCACTACCTTCTATAAAACCACTACCTTCTATAACCAATACCTTCTATAACCAATACCTTCTATAACCACCACCTTTTTCTCCCTTGTCCAGTACATCACCATTGAGGGACCAACTTACATCAGGAGGAGATGTACAGGTAGTTTATCCGACTTAGTGGCTATATGCAACCATTTAAGAAAATTTAGATTTTTTTTAATTTTAAGTGTTAAAATGTACACACTTTTGACAGCAAAAAAATGTACTCATTTGTCCAATACCTAATATGCTAGCTGACTGCACTCACTATTTAAATATCAAAATGTTCTAGATTACTGCATTCTTTTGTCCAGTATTAAAATGTCTAGTTTATTGCATTCATTTGTCCCGTCTAAGTGTGCTAGTTTAGGACAAATGTCTAATGCGAGTTTGTGTTGTTATTTGTTTAATATCAAAATGTCTAGTTTACTGCATTCGTTTGTCCAACATGGTTTTCACTAAGAGCCGGTTGCCGTCCAAACTGAGCGTTTCAAGTGAGGTTTTGCCAGTTCAAACGACGCCATGCCTGCTGAAATCAACTTTAGGCCTGCTACACCAAGAATTAATAAAAACCCTGGTCTAATATCTAAATAATTTTGTATTTTGCATTTCTGGCTGAAATGAAGTAGCCCTAACTTTTCAGCACTACATGTACTGCATTTCATTGTTATTTGCAAGAATATTTTTGTGTGTTTTTAATCATGTTTTAATTTAATAATTTAACTTCCATTTTTTCCTGGAGCCTCGTTTGGTTACGGGGCAAAGAATAGGGCCACTGCAAATCCTGTTGGTGGGAAAGGCAGAGGGGTCAAACCCCACAAATTCATGTTCATTTTATCATTTTTTGTTCATGCTCATTAAAGGTCTTCATCATGACCTTTGCATTGTTTCAGGTGTCATCTCGCTCACATCACTAGAGCAGTGGCAGAAAAACAATAAACGTGGCTCCAGCATAAATGAAGTGTCTACAATAGAATTTGCAGCAACTCTGCAGTTCAGGTTGAGAAGGTTCTAGGCCCATTCTCCATCTTTTATCTTGGTGTACATGGAGGATAAGCCTGGCATGTTCATTTCTGTTAGGCGCCATATAACCTTTCATGTGTTGGTGCGCCTTAAAACCCCAGTTCAAGTCCTTGTCATTCATTTTAATTTACATAACTTGCATATTCTTTGGGACCACGCCCATTATCAACATGTTGATGCCAACAATAGCATATTTTATATACTGCTGTCAGAGTATCCCCTATGACATTTGTTATACACATTAAGCTTATGTCAAACAAAGTTTTGTCGCGGTCTTGTGAGTATGCAAAAAAGATTAGTGTGATTGGTCACATTTTTCTCTACAAAATAAAATCTGTGATAACCTATCCATAATATAGTCGAACTCAACAAAAATGGTTTTGTACCATGTTAAAATTATAATAGATAAACAGGAGTCAGGTGTTTTGTTTCTCCGACTTAAAACCATTAATTAGTATGGTTAAATTAGGCTGAAATATGCAACTCCGATTTTTTTGTAGCACTGTGTTTAATAGATGTTTTTTACTGACTCATTCTGAGTGTACTATTTAATAAAATCAGTCTTAACAATTCAGAAATGTGTATTCTCTTTTTATTACATGTCCGTTTGAAAAACATAACGTTTTATGGTTTAAGGTTATCCCTCTGTCTGTCAATTATGACAATGAAATTAATCTTAGAATTCAAAATTGTGTATATAAGGTTGTCCATTCCAAAGCAATTATGCATTCAGCATGATAACTTTGAAAGCATAAGGCTCATGAATCTTGTTTGTTTGCATGTTTGTTTCTGTGTTTTGTGGTTGACTGCCCTCCTTGAATGCTACTTTCCCTGTCTGATCTTTTTATATTTCTTCATAGGTAAATTGCTCTTGGTTTTGAGGGTCAGTAAGTCAAAAGTCAAGGTCACCATGACTTCATTTGAACATATGCATTCTGGGAGACTTCAAAAGCTTCAAACCAAAGCTCATGAAATTTTATGGGTATTGCTTTTGGGGTCATTAGGTCAAAGGTATTGTATGTAATTACGCTTTCTACGTGCTAACTCCGTAAATATTACACCCACGCCCATGAACTTCCAAAGTACATAGTCCTTGGTGAGAGAAACCCGTTTATTTTTGGGGTCAGTAGGCCAAAGGTTGCCACCTTGACCTCTTATTAACATACACATTCCGAGCTACAACTTCGAAAATGTAACGCCTACACTCATGATACTTTGCCCTTGCTTTTGGGCTCAATAGGTTATCAGAGTCACACACTTGACAGTACCCATGGTAAAACAAATACGTCTATTGATTTTGAGTTTAGTAGGTTAAAGGTTAAGGTCATTGTGACCTATTATTAAACTAAAAGGCCAAGGCCGCGGTCTACACATCAAGCCCTATTATGAAGAAGTCCTGATAGTTGATTTCATCAACTCCAAGAGATAATCGTTCCTTAACATACTTAATAATTAATTTAATGTCATCAACAGTGAGGGAGGCATGTCGTAGCAGAGACCAGACGTGACCTATATTTTGTCGAGGAACATTTTGGTAAAGTTTGGTGAAAATCATGCAAGAAAGAAGCAAGAAACGCATGTCGTAGCGGAGACCGGATGTGATCTTTATTTTGTCGAAAGTAGGTCACAGCAACCCAAAATTTTGCACAAGAAATTAGATGCATATAAGGAACATTGTGATGAAGTTTGGTGTAAATCCTCGAAAAAGAAGCAAGATACGCATGTCGTAGCAGAGACCAGACGTGACGTATATTTCGATGAAAGTAGGTCAGTGACCTGAAATTGGATCCACATAATGAACATTCTGGTGGAGTTTGGTCAAAATTCTGCATGTAACAAAGAAGATATTAAGAAATGAAAATTGGACGCACGGAAGGACTAATGAATGGACGGACGAACAACGAACGGACACGCATACACCTGGATGACATTGTACTTGCTTAGTTATTCGTAAACGAGCTCGAAAAAAACAACAAGAGGCCCAAGAGGGCCTGTGGACGCTCTACTGGCTATGTTTGCTCTTATAACATCAATGAAGCGAGTGACTGCCATTTACGTTTTTTTTGAAAGTTTCGGGCAAAAAACAGCTTTTTAACTATATCAAAGGCCATAACTAAAGAATCTGGTAAAGTCTGGTAAAGGTCAGATGAAAAATGAAGGCCATATTAACGAGGCAAAATATAACATTTTTAACTTAATCAAGAGCCATAACTCCTGTTACTGGTCCGACTGGTCCAACATAGAGCTAAACAAAAAAAAAAAAAATATATATATATAAAAGAATAATTTCCAAAAAAAAATAATATGAAAACAAATAAAAATAAAAATAATAATTTAAAAATAACAAGAGGTCAATGACCTTGAAGCTCTACTGATTGATTTTGATTTCAGGAAGTAGTCGCTATAGACTTGTTTTTTGAAAAATTATTTTTAGCCGTGGCGGCCATCTTTAATTTCCGGCCGTCCTGAAATTTTGCTAGGATCAATTAGACATCAAGAGCAACATTCCTGTGAAGTTTCATGAAAATCCCTCAAGTAGTTTCAGAGGAGTAGTCGCTACAAGTTTTCATCATATAACTCTATGTAAACAAAGATGGCCACTGGCAGCCATGTTTAACGTCAAATCAAAATAATGTTTGACTCTGATAACCATCATGTCATGCTGATCATTTTCCAAAAAGTCCCATATCAATATCACTTATAGTTTTCAAGACGTAGTCGCTACAAACTTCTTTTTTAAAAATCTATTTTTAGCTGTGGCGGCCATCTTGAATTTCTGGCCGATCTGAAATTTTGCTAGGATCAATTAGACATTAAGAGCAACATTCCTGTAAAGTTTCATGAAAATCTGTCAAGTAGTTTCAAAGGTAGTCGCTACAAGTTTTTACTATATAACTGTATGTAAACAAAGAGGGCCGCTGGCAGCCATGTTTAATGTTGAATCAAAACGATTTTTGACAAGGACCAACATCATGTCATGCTGATCATTTTAGAAAAAGTCCCATATCAATATCACTTATAGTTTTCAAGAAGTAGTCGCTACAAACTTGTTTTTTAAAAACCTATTTTTAGATCTGGCGGCCATCTTGGATTTCACATCAACATGAATTTTTGCTAGGATCAACTAGACTTCATAGGCAACATTTCTGTAAAGTTTCATGAAAATCCATTCAGTAGTTTCAGAGGAGAAAAAAAGTTTACGGACAGACAGACGGACAGATGGACGACGGACGCCGCACCACGGCATAAGCTTTGCTGATCTCTGATCAGTAGAGCTAATAATAATTAAAAAAAACAAAAAAATAAATAATAAAAATAATAATTAAAATAAAATAAATAATAATATAAAAAAGACAGTCGTAAAAGCTGGTAAAATTTGGCAAAGATCAGATGCAAAATGAAGGCCCTATCGTACGACGAGGCAAATTATAGCATTTTTAACAAAATCAAGGGCCATAACTCCGCTGTTACTGGGCCGATCTGGTTGTTTTTTCGAACCTGACCAAGCTTTCATCGACATTAACAATCTGATGAAGTTTGGTAAAGATCGGATGAAAAATGAAGGCCCTATCGTCTTAACGAGACAAAATATATCATTTTGAAGTAAATCAAGGGCCACAACTCTGACGTTACTGGTCCGATATGGCTGGTTTTAGAACTTGTTCGAGCTTTCATTGATATTAACAATCTGATTAAGTTTGGTAAAGATCGGATGAACAATGAAGCCCCTAGTCTTAACGAGGCAAAATAGAATTTTTAACTAAATCAAGGGCCATAACTCCGCTGTTACTAGTCCGATATGGCTGGTTTTCGAACTTGTCCAAGCTTTCATTGATATTAACAATCTGATCAAGTTTGGTAAAGATCGGATGAACAATGAAGCCCCTTTCATCTTAACAAGGCAAAATATAGCATTTTTAACTAAATCAAGGGCCACAACTTCGCTGTTACTGGTCCATTATGGCTGTTTTTCAAACTTGTTCGAGCTTTCAATGACATTAACAATCTGATAAAGATTGGTAAAGATCGGATGAACAATGAAGCCCCTATCGTCTTAACGATGCAAAACATAGCATTTTTAACTAAATCAAGGGCTACAACTCCTCTGATACTAGTCCGATATGGCTGGTTTTCGAACTTGTCCGAGCTTTCATTGATATTAACAATGTGGTAAAGTTAGGTAAAGATAGGATGAAAAACGAAGGCACTATTGTCTTAACGAGGCAAAATATAGCAATATAGCATTTTTAACTAAATCAAGGACCATAACTCCGCTGTTACTGGTCCGATCTGGCTGGTTTTCGAACTTGTCCGAGCTTTCATTGATATTAACAATGTGGTAAAGTTTGGTAAAGATAGGATGAAAAATGAAGGCCCTATCGTCTTAACGAGGCAAAATTTAGCATTTTTAACTAAATCAAGGGCCATAACTCTGCTGTTACTTGTTTGATCTGGCTGGTTTTCGAACTCATCTGAGCTTTCGTTGATATTAACAACCTGTTAAAGTTTGGTAAAGATCGGATGAAAAATGAAGGGCCTATCGTCTTAACGAGACAAAAGTTAACGACGGACGGACGACGGACAACTCGGCATCCCATAAGCTAAAAAATGCACTGAAATTTGTACTATTATACAATCTTGAAATTTTATACAAATATTATCCATGGTGCAACAATAATCACTATCGATTTTATGGTAAGTAGGTCGTTATCAGGAACAATGCTTTTGGGATTCATGAACTATCAGACCTACAATCTTAAATACAATAGTGCTCTTAGTTAAGCAACAACCCTATCCATTTGTCAGTAAGTCAAAGGTCATATTGTTGATTGAGGTTTTCCTGTGCAAAATCCTTTAAAATATTGCTGGAACAGATAGTTTATACTAATTTTATTGGAGAGGTGACTATGGAGGGTGATGTTAGGATGATAAAAGCACAAAGAAATTGGTAACAGGGGCAGGTTGAAACAAGACCTCGGTCTGAGGGTGTCTCATCCACCGTGGCAAACCGCATACGAAATATTTTATTAAATTTGTGCTTAAATGATGTCCACCAAAAACAACACTTCATATGACCAAGTATCAAACAAATAACAGCGAGGTAATCATAAGAAGTGAAATGACTGAGGTTAAGTGGTTTAACCAGGGTGTAGTTTTAGGAAAAAATATTTTTGTCGTTCAGCGATGTCCACCAATACATATGACCAAGTATCAAAGACATAAAGTGAGGCAATCACATAAAGTTAACTGAGGTTAAGTTACCTAACCAAGGTTAAGTTACCTAACTAAGGTTAAGTTTAGGGAAAATAACGCAAAATATGACATTGACCTTGGTATTTTTTGTCGTCCAGCGATATCCACCAATGCCAACAATACATATGATCAAACCTAACCAAGGTTAAGTTTAGGGAAAATAACGCAAATTACATTCATGACCTTGACCTTTGTAATTTTTGTCATTCAGTGATGTCCACCAATGCCAACAATACATATGACCAAGTATCAAAGACATAAAATTAACTGAGGTTAAGTTACCTAATCAAGGTTAAGTTTGGGGGAAATAACCAAAATATGACCTTGACCTTGGTATTTTTTGTCATCCAGCGATGTCCACCAATGCCAACAATACATATGACCAAGTATCAAACAAAGAAAATGAGGCAATCACATACAGTCAACTGAGGTTAACTTAGCTAACCAAGGTTAAGTTTGGGAAAATAACACAAAATATAACCTTGACTTTGGTAATTTTGGCATTACGTGATGTCCCTTGAACCAACAAAGCATCTCACAAAGTTTCAGAAAAAGTCGAGCAGCGGTTGTTGAGATATAGTTAATTTAAAATGCGGACGCCGCCGGAGCCGGAAATGTGACTGCTATGTCTCGCTACCCACTATCGTGGGCGAGACAAAAAAAAGAAAAACATATCTACATGGGTGAAGAACTAACTCTGAGGTTGCAGGTTAAAGTTGTATAAAAACATCATTCCTTGAGGTGAGGTAAAGATGTGTATGAAGTTTCATGAACATAGGTCACACAAGTTTCAATTTATGGCCAAGGTTAGGTTGCAGGTTAAGTGTGATGGACGGACAAGTAATTGTTTCAGGTCAAATTGAGCTTAGAGAATGGTGGGCCGAGTTCACAGAGCTACGTTTTTAGGCTGTTTTTATAGCCGATATTGGGAATATTCCCAATGCCAAAACATATATTTTTCCCCCAATTTTGAAAAAGTCCCAACAGAAAGAAGGAAAAGAAAAATACACAGAAAAGTGTCAAAAGTTTGACAAGTATTGAGTATGAAATGCTTATAAATGCCGCTGTTGATCATGTTTTACTGTAAACAGTATGAAAGATGCAATTATGAAATGAATGTTTTATTGTTTTGTTTCCCAATTTTATGAAAAATCGTGATTTAATTCCCAAATCTGACGGTATGTTCCCAAAATATGTATAAAACAAGAGGTCAATGACCTTGAAGCTCTACTGATTGATTTTGATTTCAGGAAGTAGTCGCTTCATACTTGTTTTTTGAAAAATTATTTTTAGCCGTGGCGGCCATCTTGAATTTCCGGCCGACCTGAAATTTTGCTGGCAGCCATGTTTAACGTTGAATCAAAACAATTTTTGACAAGGACAACATCATGTCATGCTGATCATTTTACAAAAAGTCCAATATCAATATCACTTATAGTTTTCAAGTAGTAGTCGCTACAAACTTGTATTTTGAAAATCTATTTTTAGCCATGGCAGCCATCTTGAATTTCCGGGCGACCTGAAATTTTGCTAGGATCAATAAGACATCAAGAGCAACATTCCTGTGAAGTTTCATGAAAATCCGTCAAGTAGTTTCAGAGGAGTAGTCGCTACAAGTTTTCATCATATAACTCTATGTAAACAAAGATGGCCACTGGCAGCCATGTTTAACGTCGAATCAAAATAATGTTTAACTCTTATAACCATCATGTCATGCTGATCATTTTACAAAAAGTCCCATATCAATATCACTTATAGTTTTCAAGACGTAGTCGCTACAAACTTCTTTTTTAAAAATATATTTTTAGCTGTGGCGGCTATCTTGAATTTCTGGCCGATCTGAAATTTGGCTAGGATCAATTAGACATTAAGAGCAATAATCCTGTAAAGTTTCATGAAAATCTGTCAAGTAGTTTCAAAGGAGTAGTCGCTACAAGTTTTTACTATATAACTGTATGTAAACAAAGATGGCCTCTGGCAGCCATGTTTAACATTGAATCAAAACGATTTTTGACAAGGACCAACATCATGTCATGCTGATCATTTTAGAAAAAGTCCCATATCAATATCACTTATAGTTTTCAAGAAGTAGTCGCTACAAACTTGTATTTTAAAACTCTATTTTTAGCTTTGGCGGCCATCTTGGATTTCACATCAACATGAATTTTTGCTAGGATCAACTAGACTTCATGGGCAACATTTCTGTAAAGTTTCATGAAAATCCATTCAGTAGTTTCAGAGGAGAAGTCGCTACAAAAAAAGTTTACGGACAGAAAGACGGACGCCGCACCACGGCATAAGCTCTGCTGATCTCTGATCAGTAGAGCTAAAAACTGGATTATATTAAAGAAATGCATCATCAGTATAGACAATTAAAGATGGTAATGGACACACCTCAAATCTGTGTCATGTTCAGGCCTGAATATGCTTATTTGAACTCTTAAAGATGATGCTCCAGACTTGCAAGTCTATACTGTCTTATACCGCTAAATTTATATTATTCACCGATGTCGCTATACGTTAATTGAAGCAACTAATTTGGAAATTGTTTTTCCTTATATGTATAAGTTGACTTTTAAATTTGTTGACACCTGTGTGTTATGCATAAGCATAGTTATCATGGGACACAAGGTAATAGTGCATCAGTTCTAAGGACTTTTTGTATGTCCAGTTTGGGAAACGTAGAAAGACATACATTCGAGATGGTCTTGGAAGTTTTTTTTGTTTTTTTTATTGTATAAAAATGTTTAACAGTATATAAATAAGGCATTAACAGTACAGACAATGGAAGTAAAATTAGAGATCAACACACTTCAAATTTGTGTAATATTAAAGAAACTAAACCGCCAAATTTCGCTACAAAACCATTCTTCCAAACTTTTGTTAGCGGGACAATGGCTTTAACATTAAAGTGTATCACAGGGTGAGATAGTGTAGACAATTTTCAAAAGAGAAGTCAGATGTTTTATGAAACAAAGGTATTGTCTGTTGTACCGTAGTTTAAGAATAATAGCTATTATATAATAAAACCTAAAATGGCAGAAAACGGAACTTTTCAACCAATCACATGAGTGACCTCACTCCTGATTAGGGAGCATCAACAGGTTTTGTGTAGCACTTCAATAGATTATAGTAGACCCAGATAGCACTGCAGTAGTCAACACTTAATAGCTGAGTGCTCCAAGAAACTACACTTTGACAGGCATGTTGTTGCATCTACAGGATCACACAGACGTTTACAGCATTAATGGCTCCAGTTCTGCAGCATGCCTCGGTAAACATACAGGATCACATAGACTATTACAGCATTACACGCTCCAGTTCTGCAGCATGCCTCGGTAAACAGAAGAAATGTACTGGAACAGTCAACTACAAGTATAAGCTGTTCTTCATAGAATACAAGTCTACAATCTGATTTAGCACTTCTTCTGCCTTTGGATTTTCCTGAAACAAACATATGGCAGTGTTAGTCTATAATAGGGATAAATCTCAGTGACGTCATGTATTGTGTAAACGATACCTGATAATATACCTATACTTTTGTATATATATGAAGTGTAAGCAAAAAACTGTTTGTCCAGAATCATTGACCATTTCAATCTATTTTTTAGAACATACCAATACTAGTAACTGAGGCTGAGCACTATTGCACATAATGTCCAAATACTCTCAGTAAAGCATCTTAGAAATATATTAGTTGCTTTCTACTACTTCTTAAGTCTTAACGTATTTTGAGTAAAATTTGTATCATTACAGAATGTAAAATTGAATTTAAAAGTTATGCAAATTGACAGATAATTGATAAAACCTTCCATGCCTTTGATTCAAATGAACTTGTCTGACAATTTGAAAAAACATGATGTAGATGACTGGCACCATTCTAATGCTGAATACTTCAACTATAATGTAGTTGTGACATAAAAATGCTATAAGCTGGTAAGGTTTTTATTTTTTATGGTAAAGTTGCAGGTTAAAGTGTAACGGAAAGGGCGATGTGATCCCTAAGTGTCTGCCCTGTTACTCAGGCAAAAAAAAACAAAAAGTACCTTTATAAGATGTGTAATTGGTGTTGACTGGAGGAGAGGATGGAATTGCTTCATGCTGTCGTGATCCAGGTATATACAGTCTGTATAACATATATACATGACTGCCCTCACATCGATCATCTGACTGTAGGTTAATACTGAAATCATAGAATATACAGTCTGTATAACATATATACATGACTGCCTTCACGTCGATCATCTGACTGTAGGTTAATACTGAAATCATAGAATATACAGTCTGTATAACATATATACATGACTGCCTTCACGTCGATCATCTGACTGTAGTTTAATACTGAAATCATAGAATATACAGTCTGTATATACACATGACTGCCCTCACGTCGATCATCTGACTAGCTTAATACTGAAATCATAGAATATACAGTCTGTATAACATATATACATGACTGCCCTCACGTCGATCATCTGACTGTAGGTTAATACTGAAATCATAGAATATACAGTCTGTATAACATATATACATGACTGCCTTCACGTCGATCATCTGACTGTAGGTTACTACTGAAATCATAGAATATACAGTCTGTATAACATATATACATGACTGCCCTCACGTCGATCTGACTGTAGGTTAATACTGAAATCATAGAATATACAGTCTGTATAACATATATACACGACTGCCTTCACGTCGATCATCTGATTGTAGGTTAATACTGAAATCATAGAATATACAGTCTGTATAACATATATACATGACTGCCTTCACGTCGATCATCTGACTGTAGGTTAATACTGAAATCATAGAATATACAGTCTGTATAACATATATACATGACTGCCTTCACGTCGATCATCTGACTGTAGGTTAATACTGAAATCATAGAATATACAGTCTGTATAATATATATACATGACTGCCCTCACGTCGATCATCTGACTGTAGGTTAATACTGAAATCATAGAATATACAGTCTGTATAACATATATACATGACTGCCCTCACGTCGATCATCTGACTGTAGGTTAATACTGAAATCATAGAATATACAGTCTGTATAACATATATACATGACTGCCTTCACATCGATCATCTGACTGTAGGTTAATACTGAAATCATATAACAAAATAACAAATAAGGTTGTTTCAAATGTTAACATGATGACACAGTCATTTATAACTCCTGCCAAGTTCATATGTTTTATGTTTTATTCAGTGACAGAAAGAGTTAGTAATAAATATTTAAAGACACTTCCATCTATGTCAATATGTTCAATGAGGCCATTTTGTTTTTGGATGAATGGTGTTTTGCATCATTTATAGCACATGTTAGGCCATATATGATGGTCAATTTTTTTTGTGGTAGAGGCAGACCACCCCATTTTATTCCTGGGTAGAACCAGTACTCCCTACATCTGTAAGGAACCAGTACTCCCTGCATCTGTAAGGAACCAGTACTCCCTACATCTGTAAGGAACCAGTACTCCCTACATCTGTAAGGAACCAGTACTCCCTACATCTGTAAGGAACCAGTACTCCCTACATCTGTAAGGAACCAGTACTCCCTACATCTGTAAGAATCAACAATTACTCACTTGACAAGTCCAGCTCCCGATGGGATTCGAACCGTCAGCAGTAAGAGGCAAGAAATCTGTATACATCCTTATTGGTGTTTTAAGATAAGTATTGGAATTAAAATTAAATGACAAATGTTAATCATGTTTCTATGACAACATGTGTATTAAAGGGACACATGGAAATCTTGAAGTTTTCATCCAACATCAAATTTATCGTCTCAATTTATTTATCCAGTATACAGTATAATTCTGTCACTTAAAACTGGCTTGCAAATATAATAATCAAATAAACTTTTGAGTTTTCAGTTATTTGCGTTATTCTACTGTAGGTTTAAATATATTTTTGTGCAATATAATCAAGAGTTAGTAATATGCAAAAACAATTTGCTTTGAACTATTCTAATAATTAATAATAATGATTGAAAACATGCAAGTTATGTAGGAAAACTAATGGGATGATGCTAGTTTTACACAAATCAAGATTGCCATGAGTACCTTTAATATAAGTTCTATTTAGCAGCATGTACATTTAAAGAAAGTATTTCCTGCAGGAAATATATAATTTCTTTAATTATCTTCTTTCTTTAATTATCAACTGCAGGAAATACATTTCTTTTTAATATGAATAATATATTTGCTTACACTGGGCAGGCAATCCGGAGACGAGATTGGGCTGTTCTAAGTATGGACATAATGGGGTGCCTGGAAACTTGCTGGTTTTAAGGGCTCGCAAAAAAGGTGGATTCATGTCTGAGGTGGGTATTTCACTTCTGTATTCACTGGTCATATACGTGCAGAGTATGGACATATAAAAGCTCTGTGAACTAGTGTCCAAACATGAAAATAGCTGAAAAAATACAAATGAAAGCAAGATTTTATTACAGCAATTATTACAGAGCTATGAAGTTTATAATAAAGCTTTTATTTCGACAACGGCTACACATTTACCTGTATACAGAACTAATTGTCCATCAGGTTTACACTGATTGTCTGGACGACAAGGGCTACACATTTACCTGTCTACAGAACTAACTGTCCATTAAGTTAACAATGATTGTCTGGACGACAAGGGCTACACATTTACCTGTATACAGGACTAACTGTCCATCAGGTTTACAATGATTGTCTGGACGACAAGGGCTACACATTTACCTGTCTACAGAACTAACTGTCCATTAAGTTAACAATGATTGTCTGGACGACAAGGGCTACACATTTACCTGTATACAGGACTAACTGTCCATCAGGTTTACAATGATTGTCTGGACGACAAGGGCTACACATTTACCTGTCTACAGAACTAACTGTCCATCAGGTTTACAATGATTGTCTGGACGACAAGGGCTACACATTTACCTGTATACAGAACTAATTGTCCATCAGGTTTACAATGACTGTCTGGACGACAAGGGCTACACATTTACCTGTATACAGAACTAATTGTCCATCAGGTTTACACTGATTTTCTGGACGACAAGGGTTACACATTTACCTGTATACAGAACTAATTGTCCAGCAGGTTTACACTGATTGTCTGGACGACAAGGGCTACACATTTTTTTTTTCAGAAATAGGGGAAGAGACCCAGGCCCTTTAATTGGGGAAAAAAACGCGGTTTTCGAGTTAAAGGGGGGAAAATAATGTGATTTCGCGATATAGGGGGAACAGTGTATTAGGCAGAAATTGAAGATTTCCGTGTGCAATATGCAACAGAGGTACATTTTAGATAAACTGTCTTCTATAAATGTATCCCAAACATAATAATGTTGAGAAAGTTTAATAGAGAGGGAAATAATGTTAAGCAAAAAAAAAAATTCAGCCAAAGAGGGGAAAAAAGTGGTCCGTTTTGCTATGGGAAGGGGCAAAATATCAGCCCCTGTTTATGAGGGAAAAAAAGCCCTGTGGAGGCATTCCTTATATAATGCAAAATTCATAATAATTAAATTTAAATCAAAAGAATGTGACTGTTCATGCGTTGAAGGAAACTAAATATTTAAGAAAGTGGCATCTGATCATTCTCAACAAAATCAACTATTGCCTGATTTTTATTTGTTGTGTTTAGAAAGCATGCATATATCAACTTGTCTTTGATACTGATAATTTGATAAAATGTTCAGTGCATTTTACTTTAAATGCGCTGTTTCACATTTTCATGGATTATTAAAAGGAAGCCAAATATTTAAGTATTAAAGTAGTTTCAGAACTTTCTTAACCAACTCCACAATTGCCTGATATTTTTTCTTTGTAACAGTTAAAAAACATGCAAAGGTCAATTTGTCCTTCATACTGATAATTCGAGAAAACACAAAGTGGCTATCCCGCCAACAACAGTCAAGTTTTACAACATATGTACACCGTTTCTAAACCTACTTATGAGTTACCAACTCATACCTAATTCATTTTATGCTTAGTCAGTCACATGGGTATTTTAAGAACCCCTAAATAAAACCTATACTCTTAATCCGCACATATACATTATTACATGACCTGAATGCCTGGATAGAGTTTTGATAAACGGTTTTGTAGTGTAATTTTGCCGTTATTTTGGCGGGTCATTTCGATTAAGGTGTTTATATTGTAGTTATAGAGTTCGGATTCGCAACATAATATTATGTAAGTTACATATATATATATACCTTACCATTATGAGGTTTAGAAATGCATGGTGTACATATTAAATGTCAAACTAATACTATAGATGCAAAATTGTTAGATATTACTAAGACTTGTATCAGATCTTTGAACATCTTTCAGGTTTAACTTAATTCTACATAATCAACACAAAGAGATCAAATGTTTAAAAATGCAAACATTTCCCACTGAGTGTAAAACCTGATGTAAAACCAAGTGTACAAATGGCATAGCACAGTGTAAACATACCTGATTAACCCATGTGTATGACTGTGCCGGATCCACATCTGTTTTACACAAGCATACAAACACTTCTGGTATACTGCGGGATCGGTAAATATAACAAGTCTTGTCCGACGGTGACATTTGTTCAAATGTGTTAACATCTGAATCGTTCATCCCACTGAAAATTGCACCAATCACATAGTAGTCTTCACTGATGATGTATGCCTGGGCAAATCCTGGAAACGTATGAGATATTTAAATTATAAAAAGAATCTTTCTAAGGTACATTATACCTCTAAAAATAGCACAAATTCTCTAGAAATTAATGAATTTATTGCCAAGTTATTTGTAATTTCGAAGTTGTTATATAGATGGAAATTGTTTTAGAATTGATTATTCATTTATTTTTTTTGCATAGTCATAGGGTTAAGCATTTTTCACTTGGACACAACAATCAGAATTATTTATATCATAAGCATTGATTGATTTACCTGCGAGTATTGAGTCAAATACTCATACTTTTCTAATTTGACTCACGGTTATTATCTCTTTTTTTTTTATATTGATTTTTCCAGACTTAACGAAAAGATGTTTTCATTTTGATTGAAACTGACTCAGTGGTATTAAGCTGTAGATAAAACATGCATGATAAGAGTTGCAGGAAAATAAAATTGATTAAAGTGGTTGCCAATTAAATCCGGGATCTTGTAATAAACTAAAGTCATTGTTTTTTTTATAAAAATCTCATTTTTTTACAATGTGTACCTGCAGCAGCTGGTCCCACGGCGACAATCAGGATCTGGCATGGTAGCTTCTCAACTTTCAAAAGTTCGGCTCGGATTATGGGGGACCATCTTACACATGTGCTGAAATTGGCATTCACATAAATTTAAGTCAATAATGTACGAACACAATTGAGTACGAATTCAAACTATTCAGGTTGCAGGGTATTTCCCCAAGAGTATTCGATGAAGTAAAATAGTTTTACAAAAACGAAAAACTTTTTAAATTCATATAAAAATATTTGATTGCCTTGTTATGTCTTCCGTCTCTAAGTCATCTTCGTCGTCGTCAACAGCCCTAGAAAAGCTCGGAATAATTTCCCCAAAGAAAGTCGCCATGCTGGAAATCCCAGGTGCTTGACGGGTCCTTTAAAATGTGATCATTGGAAAAAGTCGGAACAGAGACTGGATAAATATTTTAAAAGCAAATCAGTCCTTTTAGGCACAACGATTGAAAATAAAACCTGTCAGATTAATAAATTTCAGTTGTTATTTTTTATAATTACTTATTTTATTGTTTAAATTTTCAATAATTATGCTATAGCTAAAAATCATTTTCTAAAATAAATTCCAATATACAGTAGTATTTATAAAACGCAATATTATTCTGACGTAATATCAACTTCCGCTGCTGATGTTTACATTTTGCTGCAAATTTGCGAATTGAAATTGCCTTTAAAGCGTAAAATCCCCGGCCATGTTTAAAGGGGTGAGCAAGTGGCTAGGTGTTATAGATAACACGGAAGATGAAGAAACGTTAGCAGTTGATTCTGAAGGAGAAGAAACAGTTGTCGAACCAAAAATAAAAGATACTCAAACTGAAAAAAGTGAAACGGACCCCGCCACCAAGGACGCAGAAAATGATGATCTAATTTCTCCAGAAACAAAGAAAACTCTGGAGGATGCTTCTGCGAAAGCTATTACTACAGCAAAAGAATGGGGAAGTATGTCACATACGCAGCACGGTCTTTATTTTTTCTAAATAAGTTTATGTCCAGTGATGTTTTCTTTGTTTTCCCGATATCGTGTATTTGCGATTATCCCTAAAATCCTTAAAGGGACTGGACGCATTCAGGGACAATTATGGCTGACATCTTCCAGTCCCAGCTGATGACATCTTCCAGTCCCAGCTGATGACATGGTGGACTTTAATCTATAAAATCAAAATTGCATGTTGCATATTTTTTGTGATTTTTAGGCTAGATCGGCAAATTAGAAATAATATTGTTTTTGCATTTACATGTTGTTTCTTAATTATACAAAGACATAATATTTTATTACAGTTTTTTTTATGCCTGCTCTAATTCCCCTGCGTTTCTCAGTGAATCTAACACAGAAAAACGCGGTGATTGCTTTCTTTCGAAACTGGATTTTGCAATCTCGGCGATTTTGACGGTCTCTGTGACAGTCCGCAGTACGATCACGTGGATTTGCGAGTTCGATTGAAAAACGGTCGTTGGGATACTGTGAAAAAGTCGTTATCTGCGTGGCACCAACTGTACATCGAGATAAAATATGGAGAATGGGCCTAGAACCTTTTCACCTGCAGAGTTGCTTCAAATTCTATTGTAGACACTCCATTTACGCTGGAGCCACGTTTATTGTTTTTCTGCCACTTCTCTAGTGATTTGAGCGAGATGGCACCTGAAACAATGCAGGTGTCATGATGAAGACCTTTAATGAGCATGAATTAACAGTGATTTTTTTACAATTTCACTTGTACGAGTCCTAGGACTCGCTGGGCCAAAAATCTATGAGTCCCAAAACTAAAGGAGTGAGTCCCAGGTTTTAGTAGTAATTTATTTCAAATTCAAGCACTATTTTATAACATGGTGTTGATAACTTTAATCAGGCATACATACGGTGAGAGCATAACAATCGCAGTCGTGAGAACACTGCATCATTCTATCAACATCCCCCTTTCTTTAAGAGAAGTAGTAATGGTCCTTAATTAGAACTAACTAAACTGGTAACATCAATGACTAGAATTTGCAAAATATTACTATGAAAAGAAAGGTGATTAATTGCAATCTGAATGACTAGAACATACCAAATACTGATCTGAAAAAACATGTGATTAACTACCATCTGAAAACATTTCTCAAAAGCTCACCTGCAATCTCACCTGCAATCTCACTAACAATCTCACTAACAATCTCACAGACGATGCATCGCCAACTCGTGGAATGTTTACTTCCGCACCGTTTCATGTTTTACCTCACGGCCGATTCCATTGGCTAATCATATGACCATTATCCAATAATAATCGACGTTACAAAATTACGCGGAACGGTGCGAGGGTAAACTTTACCCTCATCGAATAGTCAAATATGGCGGTAGACGTGGAGAAAAAAGCAACGGATTGAATTCTTACAGGGGAAATATGGCGGAGAAAAAAGCGACGGATTGAATTCTTACAGGGGAAATATGAATTACGGAACTATTTACATGCAATTTATGTGCGTCCCGAGAACGCACATGTTCTGACAATTTGCGTCCACGGAAATATTTGTGCGTCCTAGACGCAGGACGCAGAGGTAAAAAAATCAGTGTGAATATGAATTTGGGTGGAGGGGGGGTGTGGTTCTACCCCACTGACTACCCCTCCAACGGGATCTGCAGTGGCCCTATTCTTTGTCCCGGAACCACACGGAGCTTCTTGAAGAATGGTACTACAATAGTGTACATTGATTCTACTTATCTATGGCTTTTCTTAACACCATCATACTCTCGCACACTAAGTTAACCATAATACTATTGTTACAGGTTATTAGATTTGTATTTGGATATATGCACAAGTGTGGCGTAACAGTATTGCACAACTTAAGGAGCGCAATATGCATACGCAGAAGAACGAGTGCATATATCCCAATACAAATATAATAACCTTTTTATTGCATTTTTAATATATAAACGAATAGTTAGAATACAACATGTTTTAACATCTAATTTTCATCAAAAATATTTATTTGAAACAAACTTATTGTTGTTACATCGTGGGAATTTTCACAATGAAATCAACACTGTTTACATGACATGATATACTTTCTTTGTCCTCGGACATGAACCGAAAATTGCACCAATCTCGAACGAGTATACATTACACACCCAATATGACTTTACTGTTACATTGAAAGTAAACGGAGCTTGTAAATGCCGTATATGGCTGAGGAGCGCTATCTTTCCCCAAAACAAGTCAATTTATAAACATATTTCTTAATAATTACAGGTTATTTGTACACAGTTGGAAAGCACGCGTCTGAAATTGTCACGGAAAAGGCAAAAGAACTCACGAAAACAGTAGAAGAAAAGGTAATGCAAGTCATGTACATGATGTATTCATTAATTTGGTAGTATGTTTTTAAAAGTTTTTATGGAACTTACATGTATTAATTATATACTAAAATAATAACATGTAATTGACTTGAGAGTAGGTTAGGACACCTGCACCCGGTGCTGGTATCGTACCTTTTCACTGGGAACCGGTATTTACCCGGTACCCTTATCGATATTTGGACAAATATGTCTAGGGCTGTACAAATATTTTTTTTTAGCCACTAGTCCGGGACTAGTCATCCTGTCAAAAGTGACTAGTCCCTAAAAAATTGTGACTAGTACCAAAAAATGGACAAAAGTCCTGAATTCTTTCGATTTCTCAATATGTTGAAACTGCATCTTGCATACTCATTACAATTCATTATACACAGTAAAGGAAACAATCCTTATTTACTCTTCAGACAATTCATGTATGTTACAGTGGTATAGATTGTAGACTGCCATTGGGTGAAACAGTAGCAATAGTAAGTATGACATCTGCATTTTTGAATTTCAATATAGATATTGAGTTTCATATTACAGTTCAGATAATCATTTAATGGAGAGAAAAAAAGTCATAACTTTATATAGGACTACGGTAAGGGGCTACAGATGAGATTCTTACATTTTATCTAAGGCCAAATAAAATTATACCTGTGTTTACTGTAACATTGCTGAACAAAATTGGGTAGGTAGGTAGGCATTTTATTTTATTTTATTTTATTTTTTGGGCGAAGTTAATTTAAGGTGGCGATGAGCTTTGATGAATGGGAAAATGTGGTATTTCAAAAACTACAATAGATAACAATATGAAATTGTGTATACATGTGTTATTGTTTCCCAAAAGGCATGGCAACAACTGGATCTTTTCCCAATCACTTGCAATTATTAAAACAGTTTAATTTATTTTTCGCAAGTCCGGAAGAGGGTCAGTTCCAACAGCAGGACAATGAGCACATGAGTCGGCCGTGATGGCGTGAACAATATTTATTTAATTTTTTTTTTTATTTTTTTTTAATAATTTTTTTTTTTTCAATAAAAAAAAAAAAATGAGTCGGGGGTGTTTTCAGCAGGTCGGTCGGGTTACAGTAAACTCAGGTATAATTTTATTTGGCCTAATGCAAAAAACAAAACAAAACGTGAATCAATATAAACATTTTATTTTTATGTTTTTGTCCACTACACCGGATGATTTTGACCTTGATTGCTGTCCTCTTTTTATTTTTACTTTCACTTCCACTGAATATTTTCCTTATTTTTAACACTAAAAAAGTTCAACAAACTCATTTTTGAAATGTAAACATTAGCACTGCCGAATACGAAATCAAACTGATTATGTATATCAGTTTGTTTTGTTTTTATTTCATTATTTTGACAACTCAATTCTTCGAACGTAATTAGTACACCAACTATGCACAAACCGTTACCCCACCTGCCTTTCATGTCTGTTACAATTACGCTCAACAATACACTGAGAAACAATAAAAAATTACACCTACCGTTTCATATCAAACATACTTTCATTATCAAACGTCCTTAGTTTCTTTACTCATCGAAACATTGCCGACAAATCGGCCTGATTGCTAATTAATCTACGTGTTAGTGTTATTGTTTCAGTATATCGCCATTTTCAGCTCACCACGTGACGAACATGTGATTTACCTGTAGTAGTCGTTTCATTGGCTAGCGGATGATTAAAATAGATCGGGTCAATTGATTGGATAATGTTGACAATGCCGACTGTCAATTAAAGTAATTTGGAGGCGGGACTTCCGGCATGGTTGATACCATCGCCGCTGTGGCTGCTAATTGCATTACGTAAACGAGTGCAATTAAAGGATTACGTTGAGAAGTGTGCTGGGGTTGTTTTATGACAGGTGGCCGACATTGTTAATTGGACAAATCTGGGACTGAAATCTTTCAAACAGTGATACACCCGACTTTCCCTTTTTTGAAAATTGGACTAGTCCGGGACTGAAATCTTTGAAAAAGTGACACGCCCCACTTTGGTTTTGGACTAGGCCCGGGCGTCGGGCTATAGGATTTGTACAGCCCTGGTGTCTACCTTATATTTACCTAACCAGTCTATTAGTGAGGCACGCATTTGGATACATATTTTTGTATTCACTTTTTCAACAATTAAATGGAATTAAAACACAAGAAACTCGCAATAAATATATGTTACTCAACATGAAATAAAAAAGCAAACATGATACTTTAAAGCGGAAAATAACTGAAAATGAAATAAATCAAGTACGAAAATAAGACCGATTTTGTCAAGCAAACTGATCAAAGATGGGTTTCAATTGTCATTGTTGATTCACGCGGTATCGTTAACAGTACCATTAAAATACCGTACCGTTTTGTTGGTACCGGTACCGGTATCATACCGTTCCATTTTAACGGTATCAAACCCTACTGGAGAGGATCTGGAAGCATTATGTGTGTCTATCCAAATACAAATACAACCAACATTATGTGTTGCATATGCACTAAACTAAGACCCATTATCCGTACGATTGAATTATTGTCAATGAAATAGTTTGGCCTGGAAAACAATACGACTGCTAGTTGTGTAGTATAAATCATTAAAAATAATTCATAAGATGCTTAAAGGGACACTGTCCATAACTTTTAGCTTATAAAACACCCAATAATTATGTTCGCAAACATTATACACTAAACATTATTCAATATTTACTAATTAAAAGCAAATCCACTTCGTGGGTTTGAACTCGCAGCCCAAATTCGCAGTAAAAATAAGTGTGCGTGAGCGTAAAGTTGTCGGAACTCGCTCCCGACAGCTAAGCGGGCTATCATATTACGCAATACATACTATGGTGAAAACCTAGTGCGCTATGGAAGTCACGTGAACGCAAAAAAGGTAAATATTGTGGGTCCCACTTTATTTACATTTAATAATTAAAACTTTTTTTTTTCAAACTCACAAATGTATTCCTACATACTTCTTACATCCTCATGTTTTCATGTATACATTTCAATGAATAAAAGTCAGACAGTTATTTGGTTATGCTCAATATCTACTTACTTACGGACAGTGTCCCTTTAAGACTCTTATAAATTTTTGTTTTCAGCTCTACTGATCAAAGATTTTCATGAAACTTTACAGAAATGTTGCCCATGAAGTGTTGTTCATCCTAGCAAAAATGGATTTTGATGTGAAATCCAAGATGGCCTCCAAAGCTAAAAATAGATTTTTAAAAACAAGCTTCTTGAAATCTCTAAGTGATATTGACATGATGTTGGTCCTCGTCGAAAATCGTTTTGATTTGACGTTAAACATGGCTGCCAGTGGCCATCTTTGTATGTGTTTCCAGTGGCCCGAACCACCCTATTTTTAAGGGGTCGACCCTAAAACTTAACTTTTTATGAAAATTTTAAAAAAAAAAAGAAAAAAAAAAATTCTGAACAATGATTTATCACAATATATCGAAGTAAACTGACGTCACAGAGAAACTTTCAGTTGTATCATCAACTTGTATGGGGTTTATGAGATAAATACATGTAGAATCTCGCAATATCTTGCTCGAAAAAAAGAAAAGGCCTACCGATCTACCCTGTTATTTTAGCTCTGATCAGCAGAGCTTATGCCGTGGTGCGGCGTCCGTCTGTCCGTCCGTCTGTCTGTCCGTAAACTTTTATTTGTAGCGACTACTCCTCTGAAACTACTGGATGGATATTCATGAAACTTTACAGAAATGTTGCCCATAAAGTCTAGTTGATCCTAGCAAAAATTCATGTTGATGTGAAATCCAAGATGGCCACCAAAGCTAAAAATAAAGTTTTAAAATACAAGTTTGTAGCGACTACTTCTTGAAAACTATAAGTGATATTGATATGGGACTTTTTCTAAAATGATCAGCATGACATGATGGTTATCCGAGTCGAACATTTTTTTGATTCGACGTTAAACATGGCTTCTTTGTTTACATAGAGTGATATAATGAAAACTTGTAGCGACTACTTCTCTGAAACTACTTGACGGATTTTCATGAAACTTCACACGAATTTTGCTCTTGATGTCTTATTGATCCTAGCGAAATTTCAGGTCGGCGGGAAATTCAAGATGGCCGCCATGGCTAAAAATAGATTTTCAAAATACAAGTTTGTAGCGACTACTTATTGAAAACTATAAGTGATATTGATATGGGACTTTTTCTAAAATGATCAGCATGACATGATGTTGGTCCTTGTCAAAAATCGTTTTGATTTTGATGTTAAACATGGCTGTCAGCGGCCATCTTTTTTTACATAGAGTTATATTATGAAAACTTGTAGCGACTACTCCTCTGAAACTACTTGACGGATTTTCATGAAACTTCACAGGAATGTTACTCTTGATGTCTAATTGATCCTAGCAATATTTCAGGTCGGCCAGAAATTCAAGATGGCCGCCACGGCTAAAAATAGATTTTCAAAAAACAAGTTTGTAGCGACTACTTCCTGAAATCAAAATCAATCAGTAGAGCTTCAAGGTCATTGACCTCTTGTTAGGGCATGCAATAGGAAATGGTTGTCATGACATCACTTTCTGGTATTATGACCACGTTATGCTATTATGACATCACACTATTATGACCACATCATGCTATTATGATACAATTTAGTGTGTTCTCAGAACTGAATGTTCCTTTGAATTGCTGTGAGAAACAGATTAAGACTGTTTGTGAGTGATTCACTCATTGAGTAATGAGTTTCTTGAAACCAAGAATCACAAAATTCTAAAAATAAAATAATTCTAAAATGATTTAATAGACTGTTTTAGATGTATTGAAGAAAAAAAAACTTTTTAGATACCTATTATGTTTTATTACATTTTAGTCACCTAGGCCAAAAAAAAATACCTGTGTTTCCGGTGGCCCGACCAACCCTTTTTTAAAGGGGCCGACCCTAAAACTTTTTATGACATTTTTAAAAAAAAAAAAAACATATTGTTTTTCTGAACACTGATTTATCACAATATATCAAGGTAAACTGACATAACGGAGAAACTTTCAGTTGTATCATCAACTTGTATGGGGTTTAAGAGAAAAATACATGTAGAATCTCACAATATCTTGCTCAAAAAAAAAAGGAAAAGGAAAAAAAGAAAAAAGAAAATGCCTACCAACCTACCCTATTTTTTTAAGAGCATGTAATAGGAAACACACCTATTTTTTTTTTGGCCCTACTATGTTTTAGTTACCTATTCTACAGGTGAGCGTTTGTGTGTAGAAAATATTTTTTATTATGGTAACATACTGCTTTAACATCAAACGTGTCTGTCCAGGGCATGATAATTCCACTCACTTTGAAGAGTGCTCATTGATGCAGGACGAGTAGAAATTCAGATAAATTCTTTAACCATTTATCAATTTGACCATTCAAATATTACGTAGGACAAGTAACTCAGAAACAAATTCTCCTGCCCTGCTATAGGTGCGAGCATTTCATATCAATCTGTTTTTGTTTTTTTCAGACATTCCTTGGTGATTTCTCAAAAGAACAAGATAAATTTGTAACGGAAAACAAAGAAAAGGAGAAAAAATCTGAAGCTGCTGTGCCCCCATGGATTGGGTATAACGAAGAAGAATCCATGAAATCTCAAATACTGGCACTATCACAGGTCTGTTTGTGTCTGCAACTCTGCTGTAACTATTTATAAATAAGAAGATGATACAACAGTGTTGCACTTAACCTTGATTATTGTCACAGAGCCATCTTAAATAATTAGTGACTAATAAACAATCTTTGCCCTTCTTTAAACATTTACAACAGCTGTATAATGATATCTTGTCTTTTTATTGTAAAATCTCATGACCACCATGAATCCGGTTTGATTGCAACTTGCATCTTGTCTGCACATGGTCCATTTTCAGTACGCTTTGCCGGGAGGACCCATTCTGTATGGTAGTGACACTGTAATCAGTTTATTGTAAATAGACAAGTCCTTCCTCCTGTTGGAAAAAATCCACTGTTTTCACATGAAATCATTGTCTCATATAACCTATAGATCTTGGATTTTATGTCCAAGAAAAAACAAATGCTGACCATTTCACTGATGTGTTTGTCTATATCCAAAACCATGCAGTTGTCAAACTCATATCATGTAGGGTTGGATATCGTTAAGCACGAACCGGTCCGATACCGATACTGATACCAACGAAACGATACGGTATTTTAACGATACCGATACTGATACCACTTCCCATGTATCATGCTTTTAGTGCATCTGACCAGCAATGATTTGGTAAGTTTTATACTCATTCTGTATCACTGTAGATACACTTAATCAAATATATTTATATGGGAGAACTTTGTTTATCGTTGTAATATATAAACATTCAAAGCCAGTAAATGGAACTTTGTATTCAAACTTTTTTTTCCAACAGGTAACAGTGAACTAATAAACACATATTAGTGATTACAAATAAATCATGGTAGACTCGTGATTAATCTCAGACTAAAATGACTAGAAGTTTTTTAAAAGAAAAGCTTGAAACAATCAACAGTTCTGAGACACCAATTTCAGTTCGCGAAAATAGACTACTTGTTTACATTCGTTACTGCGTGGATTCGTAACTTTTATTTTTAATAATTTATTTATTAATTCTGATAAAATATGGAATAAAATTAACGATAAATGTTTATTATGATATATTATTGGTTTTCATCATCTAAAATGAAGGCTAAACAACTTAGAAAGTAATGCAAAACTAAGCCTGACATTGAGCGAGAATCTCGCCATAACGGGCGGTGTCTATATAAAATGTCAACCTTCAATTTAGACTCGCGCTGCCGACGTGTTCGCTTATGTTGTGTTGTTTTATTACCTGTAATTTGATAAGGATTTCGCATTCATTTTTATGGAAATACCGAGATCGGAACCGATTCTTTACGAAACGGTATATACCGGTACTTTTTGAAGTAACTATTCGGTACTGTACCGATACCGGGTAACGGTATCCAACCCTACTCATATGTACTAAGTATTTAACTTTTACCAATTTTAAAGTGTAATTTTACTAGTAATTTCGATTTACAGGATAAACGAAATTTTCTGAGAAATCCACCGACGGGTATCCAGTTCCCGTTTGAGTTTGATGCTGTATTCCCTGTGGCTATGTCAACATTGCAAGAAGATCCCAATTTACAGGAAATGAGATTTGAATTGGTTCCTAAACAGTAAGTATGAGATTGATAGTCGTAAGATCATGCAGTCCTAAAAAGAGCACATCCATGGCCGGGATAGTAGACGCTGCGTATAAAATATTCTCACCTCAATGCTGCAGTTTCGAATTCCACTTGGAGATCGACTTTTCGAATTCCACTTGGAGATCGACTTTTCGACTGAAAAAGTTTTGATTGTTACGAATGGCGGGAGGTATACAGTACTGGTTTTGTCCAGGAAAAATGAGGTGGTTGGCCTCTACCATAAAATAATCAACTGTCATAAATGGACTAACATACGCTGAAAACGGCGTAAAACGCTATTCAAACAAACACACGTCATTGTCTGTGGTCATCTAGTTGCAATTGGGTGTAAAATGCTCTAACCAGAAACCTGTTGCAAAGCAGCATTAATACATTGAATGATCTAGACTGAATTAGCAAAAGATAAGAACGATTCTCATTTTCAAATAATTCCGTAAGAATGCGGAGATTCATTAAGACAAATCCGTCAAATGCAGGTCCCAAAACAACATCGCAACTGTCAGATATGACATCACAGACGTCACATCACGTTTGTTTTCGTAAGTTGGATGAGATTTCATTCAAAAAAAGTCGTAAAATACAGGTCTCGGTGTGCGTTTTTCGCGAGAGGTACACACTTGGTTCTTATTGTTTTTATGCCTCCCTTCGCACGGCGTTCACATGCTTATACCTCAGTCTTATTCGTGTACACCATGCTTCGTTCTGTTTGTTTTTACGACAACGCTTCACTGGACGCTTAACTTGCCTTAAAACGTCCAGCGCTTTAGAGACCGAGAAATATCAACAGATAGAAAGCTTCCCCGGCGCATACACCCTCGCCTTTGGCGAGGCAGAAGTTTCTAAAAAAAAATGCAGTCTACGTAACCTAGGATAGCACGTGTTACTGGCAGAATGAATTTGCTTGTAAATAAAAAGTAGGTTTTTAGCTGAGCTCATTCATAATTTTTTGGCCTTTTAGAATAGAAAATATTGTTATTTGTCAGTTTAACTTTTTAGTCGGACCCCTAAACCCCCAGGAAAAGCCTGATGTACCCCCTTTAAGACATCATATGCCATTACATGGTCCTGCCTTAATTCCATTAAGCGATGGGAAAGCTTATAGTAGTAGGATTTTATAACGAATATTTCGACAATAAAACACGTTTAAAAACATTTTATTGAAATCAAAAGCGATAACCTGTTTAAAATTACCGAGTATTTTAATTTTACAATATATAAACTTTTAAAGCTAAAATTAAGGTTTGAGTTCATACCCCAGCCAACCCCGTTTTCATTTCTTGGAGAAGGGGTTTGATGGGGTATGAAAGTTAATACTCGGACCACGTAATGAATCTCATTAAATTCTATTATCGGAAAATCTTTGTGGAGGGGAGATATATTCTGTCTGTCGTCTGTTGTCTGTATGTCACAAACTTTGTCCAGACTAGTTCTCCTAAACCCCTGGCTGGATTTCAACGAAACTTTGCAGGGATGTTCAGTACAAAGCCTAGTTATGCATGTCATCGCCATTTTCCGGTTGAATGAGTTTCAGCAGTCATGAGGTCCTTTTAAAGTTTTTAGTACACAGACTTTGTCCGGACTAGTTCTCCTTAACCCTTTGCCGGATTTCAACGAAACTTTGTCTGGACTAGTTCTCCTTAACCCTTTGCCGGATTTCAAAGAAACTTTGCAGAGATGATCAGTATCAAGCCTAGATATGCATATCATTGTCGTGTTCCGGTTGAATGATTTTTGGCGGAGTTGTGGCCCTTAAAATGTTTTAATACACAAACTTTGGACTAGATCTCCTTAACCGCTGGCCGAGTTATGGCCCTTTAAAGGTTTTAATACATAAACTTTGTCTAGACTAGTTCTCATGAACCCCTGGCCGGATTGCAACAAAACTTGAAGGAATGATCAGTACCATCATTGCCGTGTTCCGGTTGAATGAGTTATGGCTCTTTAAATGTTTTAATACACAAACTTTTCCCGACTAGTTCTCCTGAACCGCTGGCCGGATTTCAACGAAACTGTACCAAGCCAAGGTGGCATATTTTGGTAGAGTTATGGCCCTTTAAAGATTTTAGTACATAAACTTTGTCAGGACTATTTCTCCTGATCCCCTTACTAGTTTTCAACGAAACCTGGCAGGGATGGTCTGTACCAAGCCTAGTTGCGCATATCTTTGCCGTGTTCCGGTTAAATCATTTTTGGCAGAGTTATGGCCCTTTAAAGGTTTTAATACACACAATTCGTCCGGACTAATAATCCTGAACAGATTTCAACGAAACTTGGCAAGGATGTTCAGTACCAAGCCTAGTTAAGCATATTATCTTTGTCTTCCATGTGAATGATTTTTTGCGGATATATGGCCTTTTCCCGAGTGGGGGAGACATCTGTTTCTACTGAAAAATACCTCAAGTTATATTATGAAGAAATAATAGTCATGTGACAGTATACAACTATCTACTTCTGTGGAGGGAGTGACTATTGACCCGAAGCAGTAAACTTTTGACCGAGATGAAGTCGAGGTTACTGCTGAGGGTCAATAGTCATTCCCGAGGATGAATAGTTTTAACTATTTACTGAAACAGAAGTAGATAGTTGTTTTATTATATTGAATCATGTGAACTTCATAAGTTTGCTTACTTGTTTACATGCAGGACATCACGTCATGGGAAAGCATAACGTCATGCTCAGACTATTGACCTGCAGAAAAGATTATTGACTGCAAAACAGAGAAAGACAATAGTTCATACTAATGACTTGCACGTGACTGCCTTTTAGGCAATAGAGACCACGTATTTAAAATGATATATAATAATATATGTTATATTTTTTGTTTCAGAATAAACGAGCAGACGTTTTGGAGAAATTATTTTTACAGAGTATCGTTGATAAAACAGTCCACCCAGCTAACATCTCTCACTCAACAAACAGGTAAATAGTCCATACCTCACTCATGAAGCAGGTAAATAGTCCATACCTCACTCATCAAACAGGTAAATAGTCCATACCTCACTCATCAAACAGGTAAATAGTCCATACCTCACTCATGAAGCAGGTAAATAGTCTATACCTCACTCATCAAACAGGTAAATAGTCCATACCTCAGTCATCAAACAGGTAAGTAGACCATCCAGCTAACGTCCCTACTCATATCGAACTGGAAAATAGTCCAGCAAGCTTACATCTCTCGCTCCACTGCAGGTTCGAATCCGTCTGGAGCTCGATTTGTAAGTGAGGAAGTGTCGATTCTTACGGATGACGGGAGATGCACAGTACTGGTTTTACCCAGGAAAAGTAGGTGGTCTGCCTCCACCACAAAAAATCGACCGTCATATATAACCTTACATGTGTTGAAAATGACGTAAAACACCATACAAAAAAAAAAACCTAACAAACAAAACAAAACATCTTTCGCTCATCAAACTGGTATATAGTCCAGCAAGCTAACATTCCTCCCTCATCTTCCATCCAGATAACGTCCCTCACTCATTTAACTTGGAAATAGTCCATTTAGCTAACATCCCTCGCTCATCATACCTCTTGCTCAGCAATCATGCAATTGGTACAAACAGCAATCGAGTATAATGTTAACACAACTCGGACTCCATTAAGCAAACAGAATATCTATACAACTTTTTTAAAACATCTTTTAATAGCAAAACAGTAAATAGTCCACCCAGCTTGCATCCCATTTCTTAGCAAACAGGTAAATAGTCGACTTAAATTAATTTCTCAGCAGACATAAATTTTCAAATCGTTTGATACCCCTTTGCTGAACAAAAAAACAACAGGTAGTGACCTCGGTATAAGACAAGACTTTTCACATTAGAGCTATCTACCTCCGCCCCACAAGAGTTTTCTCCCTGACAGGGGCATGTCTGATTGTAAACTTCATCTCTTCTCCCGCTGCGATTGCAGACCCAATATAACCTAATATGATGTGTTAACGGTGCAGACAAACCTTTTTATTTAATTTCAGTTAACAGGTAAACTTCAACTAAGACCCCAAAACTTAACACAGGTATAAAGTCAATAGTCCACTCAGTTACATCCCTCACTCTTGAAACAGTTAAGTAACTTATCCCCTTTTAGGACACTCATTGCTCAGTAAGTGAACTACGATATGGTAAGTTTCATTATGTAAGTCCTGTCTGTGTAAATTAAGAGACTGTATCCTTGGTATATCTTGCCTTACACTTATTTCTATGTATTAGGTACGTCGGAAGATAGATCACGGGACTCCTCTGCCAGCAGTGAAGATAGAGGTAAGTGATAATGAACCGCGCGACCAACTTGATATATGAGATTTTAATATTTGGCCAAATTCATGTTTTGTTCATAACACCAAGCGCATTCATGGTCGGGATAGTAAAGACGCTGCGGCCAAAACTTTCTTGCCTTTCACCGCTGCAGGTTCTAAGAGCCTAACTTGTCAAGTAAGAAAGTGTTGATTCTTATGGATGGTGGGAGGTATGCAGTACTGGTTCCACCCAAGAAAAATGGGGCGGTCTACCTCAACCACAAAAAAATTAACCGTCATATATGGCTTAAAATGTGTAAAAATGGCGTAAAACACCATTCAAACACACTATGTCATTTTCTGTGGTCATCTAGTTCGCCTGTCCAGTATTTCGCGTCTGCTCTGTAACCTGATTCACAGAGAGGTAAAGGTCAACAAACTCCCAGGTACTGATCATCATGGTCGAGGAAACACAAGTTTTTAAAGTTGACTATTTCATGTCCACTATAACATTCAAACTGGTGGACTGATTTTTATGATACTGCACAGAAAGGTTAGGGTGAACATGACAGTATGTTATAAATAACTGCAGGTCACTATAATCATTGTGAAGGTCACACTGGAAGGGTTCAGCGTGAGTATTTTGTGTCCCATGGATAAAAAGAGTACGATAATGGACCTTTGGAAACGGCCGAACACGACACATACAAAATATTGCAGTCTCGGTTTGATTGAGACTGTTCATGAACGGTAGTGAAATATGCAAGCTACCGCTCACGCCCTCTAGCCCCGGGTTGAGCAGAACTCAATATTCATAAAATCAATAGTACATAATTTTAACCATACTGAAGATGGCATGCATTTGGTGGTGGACAAAGAGATTTTCCTCCCCGATGTCCAGCGGCGTATGGTCCCAGTATCTAACAAAATACTATGCTCCGAAGAGCGAAATAAACAAAATGGAATTTAGTTGGGAGCAGCGGTTATGAAGCCTGCGTATCACAAGTAACGGCCAAAAGACTAAATTAAAAAGCAGACAACATATCCTATGAGTGGTTAAACAATACCCAGAGCCTTTTATCGGCCGGAGTAGTGGAACCACCGAATCGAAAATTAAGTAAGAAAACAAAAGCAATTGAAAATGTACTACCGATAACTAAATAAAAGTATCGGGCTCAGCGATCTCCAAAGCTCGAATGAATAACAGTACTGATTGCAAGCGCGGGGAGAAGTTTTACTGCCGCCACACTGCACTAGCAACGCCACTGTGCTATAAAAAGGAGCATGATAATGGACCTTTGGAAACGGCCGAAAACGACACATACAAAATATTGCAGTCTCGGTTTGATTGAGTAGTGAAATATGCTAGCTACCTCTCACGCCCTTTAGCCCCGGGTTAAGCAGAACTCAATATTCATAAAAATCAACAGTACAGAATTTTAACCATCCCGAAGATGGCAAGTATATGTTGCGAGTTTGGGGAGCATTAATTGGTTAACAAAATTTGTGTTTATCTTTGTTTTCAAGTCCCTTGTATAAATATTATAAGCGGTTTTTAGCTCTACTGATCAGAGATCAGCAGAGCTTATGCCGTGGTGCGGCGTCCGTCGTCTGTCCGTCTGTCTGTCCATCTGTCTGTCCGTAAACTTTTTTTTGTAGCGACTACTCCTCTGAAACTACTGAATGGATTTTCATGAAACTTTACAGAAATGTTGCCCATGAAGTCTAGTTGATCCTAGCAAATATTTATGTTGATGTGAAATCCAAGATGGCCGCCAAATGTAAAAATAGGTTTTTAAAAAACAAGTTTGTAGCGACTACTTCTTGAAAACTATAAGTGATATTGATATGGGACTTTTTCTTAAATGATCAGCATGACATGACGTAGGTCCTTGTCGAAAATCGTTTTGATTCGACGTTAAACATGGCTGCCAGCGGCCATCTTTGTTTACATAGAGTTATATAATGAAAACTTGTAGCGACTACTCCGCTGAAACTACTTGACGGATTTTCATGAAACGTCACAGGAATGTTGCTTTTGATGTCTAATTGATCCTAGCAAAATTTCAGGTCGGCCGGAAATTCAAGATGGCCGCCACGGCTCAAAATAAATTTTCAAAATACAAGTTTGTAGCGACTTCTTCTTGAAAACTATAAGTGATATTGATATGGGACTTTTTCTAAAATGATCACCATGACATGATGTTGGTCCTTGTCAAAAATTGTTTTGATTCAACGTTAAACATTGCTGCCAGCGGCCATCTTTGTTTACATAGAGTTATATAGTAAAAACTTGTAGCAACTACTCCTTTGAAACTACTTGGCGGATTTTCATGAAACTTTACAGGAATGTTGCTCTTAATGTCTTATTGATCCTAGCAAAATTTCAGATCGGCCAGAAATTCAAGATGGCCGCCACAGCTAAAAATAGATTTTTAAAAAAGAAGTTTGTAGCGACTACGTCTTGAAAACTATAAGTGATATTGATATGGGACTTTTTGTAAAATGATCAGCATGACATGATGGTTATCAGAGTCAAACATTATTTTGATTCGACGTTAAACATGGCTGCCAGTGGCCATCTTTGTTTACATAGAGTTATATAATGAAAACTTGTAGCGACTACTCCTCTGAAACTACTTGACGGATTTTCATGAAACTTCACAGGAATGTTGCTCTTGATGTCAGATTGATCCTAGCAAAATTTCAGGTCGACCGGAAATTCAAGATGGCCGCCACGGCTAAAAATAATTTTTCAAAAAAAAAAGTCTGTAGCGACTACTTCCTGAAATCAAAATCAATCAGTAGAGCTTCAAGGTCATTGACCTCTTGTTTATTTTTATTTATTTTTGCATATGAGCTATAACGACCACTTTGGCTTTCAAAAAAAAATAAGAAAGTATTAAGGTAAGCCAAGCATTATCATTCTACCGTTTATGGTTCTGGAGTTATAGGTGTATATGGCCAAGTTGGTGATTTTCCTATATATCATTGCTCATTACAAGTTGGTGATTTTCCTATATAATTATCATTGCTCATTGCCCTGTCTGGTACCTGGACAAGAATAGGTATCCAGACAGAGAGGTAAAATGCATCCGTTCGCTTTTGACATGTTCATTAAAGGGCTTCAGTCTCATCCCTGTATTGTTTCACTGCTGCTCTAGTACTGGCAGAAAACAGTGATCGTGGCACCAGCCAAAAATGTAGTGCTTACAACAGAATTTGCAGCAACTCTGCAGTTCTAAGCCCATTCTGCATATGTTTACCTCGATGTATATGGAGGGTGGGTGTACCTGGAATGTTCATTACTGTTGGCGCCATATAACCTGTTTGTGTTGGGGCACCGTAAAAACCAATCAACTGTTTTTTTTGATTTTCTACTTCACAGAGAAATCCTCACCTCAAACCATACAGAACGTGAAGGAGGAGGACATAGTGGCCAACAGTCCGCAGGATAACGACGAGTTTATCAGTGATGACTTCCAGGATGGACAGCTTATCGACGAGGATTTGAAAAAGGAGATGCAGCTGCTCAGTGCCGAGGATGAGGGAGAGAAAGTTGAAGGTAGGAACAAATACTGGATCACGTTATATGATCTTGGTATGCTGTGTTTAGTTGTTTGTTTGTTTGTTTGATAGTTGATAGTTTGTACTTAAACTTTTTATTGTAACCATCTGCTTCTTTCATTAAATTCAGACTTAGAAATAAGTTTTTTGTTGAGCCCGTTTATGGATCTTGACAGCGATGACAATGTCGTCCGGGATTATAAGACCCGTCCGTTCGTTTATCCGTGCATCCGACTCATTTTATCTCTTCATCACACAGGATTTTCACCAAACTCAACCAAAATGTTGCTTATATGCTTCTTACATCACGTACACAATTTCGGGTTGCTGTGACCTACTTTGGACGAAATATAGTGATGTCCAGTCTCCACTACGACATGCATATCTTGCTTCCTTCTTGCAGGATTTCACCAAACTCGCCACAATGTTCCTTATATGCATCTTGCTTCATGTGCACATTTTTAATAAGATTTTTAAAATAAGGTGGTAAATTTACTTCAAAGTTACGTTTAAGCCCAATATGATTAAACATCTGTCATTAACTTTATATTCTACGCACTGCAAGTAACTCATTCTATAAAGCAATAGTAAGGTAACTTATAGGGTTAACTGCATTGAAATATTACATTTTGGAACGGTATATCAGTCATTTAACAGTCCCAGTTTTGTTTAATGGCGATGCGTGAGTGGACACATTTTGTAGAACTTTGTTCTTAGTGTCTAGTTAATTGATTTAATTTGGCTTTTGCTAAAATCTGTTGAAATATGGTACAATTTAGAGAGAGAAAATCACTAAATACCATGTTCATTTACTAATCTTGTTCAATTTTATATATTACTGACTCGTAGTATACATATAGACATGTATGGATGTATACGCATATAGGTGACCTGATGCAAAAACTTGCTTAGCAAGCCCCGCTTAGTTTGTAGCTTGTAAATGCAAGTGTACTTCCTTAGCTGTAAACTTCCTTAGCTGTAAACAAGTATTTGCGCCACAGCTTATTATTATAAAATAAAAGGAAAAAATGTATTTTGTTTCTAATGTTGCAGTTTTTAGCTCTAGTGATCAGAGATCAGCAGAGCTATATGCGGTGTCCGTCGTCCGTCCATCAGTCCGTAAACTTTTTTTGTAGGGACTACTCCTGAAACTACTGAATGGATTTTCATGAAACTTTACAAAAATGTTGCCCATAAAGTTTAGTTGATCCTAGCAAAAATTCATGTTGATGTGAAATCCAAGATGGCCACCAAATCTAAAAATAGATTTTCAAAAAACAAGTTTGTAGCGACTACTTCTTGAAAACTATAAGTGATATTGATATGGGACTTTATCTAAAATGATCAGTATGGAATGATGTTGATCCTTGTCGAAAATTATTTTGATGTAACGTTAAACATGGCTGCCAGCGGCCATCTTTGTTTACATAGAGTTATATCATGTAAACTTGTAGCGACTACTCTTCTGAAACTACTTGATGAATTTTCATGAAACTTCACACGAATGTTGCTCTTGATGTAGAATGATCCTAGCAACATTTCAGGTTGGTCAGAAATTCAAGATGGCTGCCAAGGCTAAAAATAAATTCTTAAAAGACAAGTTTGTAGCGACTACTTCTTGAAAACTATAAGTGATATTGATATGCGTTTTTTCCTAAAATGATCAGTATGACATGATGTTGATCCTTGTCGAAAATTATTTTGATTCGACGTTGAACATGGCTGCAAGTGGCCATCTTAGTTTACATAAAGTTATATAATGAAAACTTGTAGCGACTACTCCTCTGAAACTACTTGAAGGATTTCATGAATTTTCACACGAATGTTGCTCTTGATGTCTAATTGATCCTAGCAAAACTTCAGGTCGGCCTGAAATTCAAGATGGCCGCCTCGGCTTAAAATAGATTTTCAAAAAACAAGTTTGTAGCGACTACTTCTTGAAAACTATAAGTGATATTGATATGGGACTTGTTCTGAAATGATCAGCATGACATAATTTTGGTCCTTGTCGAAAATCGTTTTGAAATCGATGTTAAACATGGCCGTCAGCGGCCATCTGTGTTTACATAAGAGTTATCTAGTAAAAACTTGTAGCGTCTACAGCGCTGTAACTACTCGACGGATTTTCATGAAACTTCACAGGAATGTTGCTCTTGATGCTGATACAGCTATCAAAAACCTATCAGTAGAGCTTCAAGGTCATTGACCGCTTGTTAAATCATTGATTGATCAATACCGAAGTCAATCTACATGCTAAAATGTTGTTTCAAATTCTCATCTGCTTGCTTTTACAATTGTTGTATGTGTCTGACCTTGTACAACAGTAGCAGTGACGTCACATGCCACACTACATGCACATGTATGTTGTTTATTTGTTCAGCATCTTCTGTTAATACCTGTTGTTGTTCTGTTAAAGCTGCTATCCTGCCATCAACCGGAATCTTTTTACAACAGATGTACACCTTTTCAAAGTCTACTAATGATATGTTGCAAATCTGAACTCTATAACTACAATATAAACGCATTAACTCTCATCCAAGTGTTTATTATTGCCGAAGCATCTTTTTTATTTAATTCATTTTATGTGTATTCAATAACAGATAGTTTAAAGTACCCCTGAATAAATCTAGACTTTTAATTGGCACATATGCATTATTTTATGACCAAAACACACGGAGAGAGTTCGGAAGAATGGTTTTGTAGTGAAAATGTGGCTGTTGCTGGCGGGTTAGCTACTTTTAACTTCCTCATTTCCAATGAACATGTTAGCATACCCATTCTCTCCACTTTGTCAGCTCCATTACCGTTGTGTATGTGCATGTCTATCTGTTGTTTGTGTTAATGCCCACAGTGACATTGCCAAAAATCTGATTCACCTGGTTGTTTCTACGCTACTTCAGTGTGAATTATATAGCAGGAGATTTGGCTGTGTATATTCTACTGTATTCAATCTTTTAAGTGCACTGTTTTTAGCTCACCTGAGCCGAAGGCTCAAAGGTGAGCTATTGGGATCACTCTTCGTCCGTCGTCCGTCATCCGTCCGTCGTCCGTCGTCGTTAACTTTTGCTTCAAACGACTTCTCCTCAGAAACCGCGTGGCCAATTTTGACCAAACTTCACGTGGATGATCCTTAGATGAATGTTTTTTAGATTTGTTAAAATTAGGTCAGTGCGACATCCAAGATGGCCGCCATTACCATATATGGTCGAAACCTTAAAAAATCTTCTTCTCAAGAACCGCTGGACAGATTTCTACAGTTTTTCTTTTAAAATGATCGCCAATGCCTAGACTATCAAGTTTGTTCAAATGAAGTCCCCGGGGTCAAAAATGGCCATGCCTCGGGGGTCCAAAGTTTGTATATTGAGATTTTGCATGTTTTTCATATAGACATATAGGAAAAAACTTTAAAAAATCTTCTTCTCTGAAACCACAAGGCACAGAGGTCTCATGTATTACATGTAGCATCAGCTTATGGTCCTCTACTAAGTTTGTTCAAATGGTGACCCTGGGGTCAAATTTGTCTCTGCCCCGGGGGTCACAGTTTTACATAGACTTATATAGGAAAAAATTTACAAAATCTTCTTCTCAGAAACTACAAGAGCCAGGGGTTTGATATTTTGCATTTACTATAAGCTTATGGTCCTTTACCAATTTTGTTCAAATGGTGACCCTCGGGTCACATTTGGCCCCGCCCCAAGGGTCACATGTTTTACATAGACATGTATAGGGAAAAACTTAAAAAATCTTCTTCTCTGAAACTGCAAGAGCCAGAGGTTTAATATTTTGCATTTTTGATATAAGCTTATGGTCCTCTACCGAGTTTGTTCAAATGGTGACCCAGGCGTCACATTTGGCCCCACCCCGGGGGTCACAGTTTTACATAGGCTTGTATAGGGAAAAACTGGAAAAAAACTTCTTCTCTGGAACCACATGGCACGGAGCTCTCATGTATTACTTGTAGCATCAGCTTATGGTCGTCTACTTAGTTTGTTCAAATGGTGACCCAGGGGTCAAATTTGTCCCCACCCCGGGTGTCACAGTTTTACATAGACTTATATAGGAAAATAAAATCTTCTCAGAAACTACAAGAGCCAGAGGTTTGATATTTTGCATTTACTGTAAGCTTATGGTCCTTTACCAAGTTTGTTCAAATGGTGACCCTCGTGTCACATTTGGCCCCGCCCCAAGCAGTGTATTAGGCAGAAATTCAAGAACTGGGTGTGCAAATATGGAAACAGGGTGTGCAAAATAAGTTGCTAACACGCGTTACGCGCCAATTCGCGACAAGTGGGTGTCTCTGGGTAAATTGTTTTTTCAGATAAAGGTGAAAAAAATACATTTTAGGTCATATTTCTTCTATAAATGTATACAAAACATAACAATATTGAGAATGTAAGAGTTTGGACGTGTTGTTGAGCAAAAAAAAAAAAAAAAAAAAATCTTTTTTCTTTTTTTCTTTTTTTTTACCCCACCCACTCTCTCAAATATTAGCCGCGATTTTTCAAAAACGGCCGTGCAAAAGACGGCTGCACGGTTGGCTGGCTAATACACTGGCCCCAAGGGTCACATGTTTTACATAGACATATATAGGGAAAAACTTTAAAAATCTTCTCTGAAACTGCAAGAGCCAGAGGTTTAATATTTTGCATTTGTTATAAGCTCATGGTCCTCTATCAATTTTGTTCAAATGGTGACCCTGGGGTCACATTTGGCCCTGCCCCGGGGGTCACAGTTTTACATAGGCTTGTATAGGGAAAAACTGAAAAAAAATCTCTGGAACTGCAAGAGCCAGATGTTTAATATTTTGCATTTGCTATAAGCTTATGGTCCACTACCAAGTTTGTTCAAATGGTGACCCTGGGGTAAAATTTGACCCCACCCCTCACAGTTTTACATTAAAGTCTTCTTCTCTGGAACTACAAAAGCCAGAGGTTTAATATTTTGCATTTACTATACTCTTGTGGTCCTTTACCAAGTTTGTTCAAATGGTGACCCTGGGTTCGCATTTGGTCCCGCCCCAGCGGTCACATTTTACATAGACTTGTATAGGGAAAAACTTAAAAAATCTTCTCTAAAACCACAAAGCACACAGCTCTCATATATTACATGTAGCCCTGGGGTCACATTTGGCTCTGCCCAAGGTGTTACTCTCTAGCACCTTCATTTTGTATTTGATCTTTACCAAACTTTGTCAGGGTTTTAAACTGTCTATATCAATGTTGTTATATACAACAGAGCCCACATTTCTTGAACAATCTTAACCAAACTTGCACAGATTGTATATGACCATAAGATTTCGAAGAAGTTTGATAATGTGCCAGTACTCATGTGATCGCTTTAGGGCCATCTTGGCACTCTTGTATTGGTTCAAATTTACTCAGGTGAGCGATATAGGGCCATCATGGCCCTCTTGTTTCAATGGCATTTGCTAATAAAACAATTGTCCATTATATTCATTAAATCAAACACAGTACATGAGTGCTGATTTATTATTGAAGTTATTAAAAGAGTTGGCCAATACGATATGATGCAACATTTTGCAGAGCATCATCATTTTTGCAAAAAAAGTTTAGGTAATTCAGAAATAAATAGGCATGAACTCCAAAAATGGCATATAATGTACATTAATTCATATAGCTGCCAGTATGAACTGCCTCATTGGTTTTCGTAACCCTGTCATTTCAAAACATTTGGTGGCAGTTATGATTGCAATTATAAACGAGCGATGATTCTGCTTTCATGTGCATAATTATTTATTACACTAGCTTATCATGGGTTGGTTATCATCCAACATCACAAGTTATGATAAAAATATACAGTCCACAAAACAGCATAGAATTAAAACGTCTTTTGTATAAGCCACCTTCTGTATAAGCCTAAAAAATTAATTTGTTCTTCTGCCATTTTTTTTTACAATATTTAATACAGTTAGTGAAATTATCAAAAAAAATCTATCAAACTGCTGAAAAGCACAGTACATCAGTTTGTATTCTGCATAGTTTGGAGAAAAAAGTAAAACACTGCAACTCGTAAAAAACAGTTAGGCATTTGTAAAATTTAAGGACGTGCACTTAAAATGTTGAGTATTTTGACTGTTGCATGTTGGTATGTCTGTTCAGGTGTAAATGATGATGAAGATTGGGAACAAGCTCTCATTGATGAGTATATAGCAATGCAACAGGAACCAGCAGTAACACAGGCTCAGCAGTAGGTATGTTACGCGATGAGGGAACCAATATCAAAAACTGGGTGCTATTTTGGTACTATAGTTAGTATAACAAACAATCTCTGGTGTGCATGTATGCGTATGTTAGTGTGCAATGTAGGCAGCTAAACAAGGATCAAAGAGACCTAGGTTTGTTACTCAAAGTGGTAGTGTTATAAAGTGGTGGTGTGGTGGTGTTATAAAGTGGCGGTGTTATACCTTAAAATTTAAAAGTTTACAAATGTAGAACAGTAATAAGCAGTTAAATTCAGAGTTTGTACTAACATACACCTGGTCAACTGATCTAACATACACCTGGTCAATTGATCTAACATACACCTGGTCAACTGATCTAACATACACCTGGTCAACTGATCTAACATACATCTGGTCAACTGATCTAACATAAACCTGGTCAACTGATCTAACATACACCTGGTCAACACCTGGTCAACTGATCTAACATACACCTGGTCAACTGATCTAACATACACCTGGTCAACTGTTCTAACATACACCTGGTCAACTGATCTAACATACACCTGGTCAACTGATCTAACATGGTCAACTGATCTAACATACACCTGGTCAACTGATCTAAAGTACACCTGGTCAACTGATCTAACGTACACCTGGTCAACTGATCTAACGTACACCTGGTCAACTGATCTAACGTACACCTGGTCAACTGATCTAACGTACATCTGGTCAACTGATCTAACGTACACCTGGTCAACTGATCTAACGTACACCTGGTCTACTGATCAAACGTACACCTGGTCAACTGATCTAACGTACACCTGGTCAACTGATCTAACGTACACCTGGTCAACTGATCTAACATACATCTGGTCAACTGATCTAACATACACCTGGTCAACACCTGGTCAACTGATCTAACATACACCTGGTCAACTGATCTAACATACACCTGGTCAACTGATCTAACATACACCTGGTCAACTGATCTAACATACACCTGGTCAACTGTTCTAACATACACCTGGTCAACTGATCTAACATACACCTGGTCATCTGATCTAACATGGTCAACTGATCTAACATACACCTGGTCAACTGATCTAAAGTACACCTGGTCAACTGATCTAACGTACACCTGGTCAACTGATCTAACGTACACCTGGTCTACTGATCTAACGTACACCTTGTCAACTGATCTAACGTACACCTGGTCAACTGATCTAACGTACACCTGGTCAACTGATCTAACGTACACCTGGTCAACTGATCTAACGTACACCTGGTCAACTGATCAAACATACACCTGGTCAACTGATCTAAAATACACCTGGTCGACTGATCTTACATACACCTGGTCGACTGATCTAACATACACCTGGTCGACTGATCTAACATACACCTGGTCGACTGATCTAACATACAAAAAATGTTAATTTGTACTAACATACATCTGGTCAACTGATATGCACCGTTCAATGTTTCCCTCGGTGTTGGGGGCTGGGGGTGGAGAATGGGTGGGAACATACCCAGGTGATTACTGGGGGTGGAGAATGGGTGGGAACATACCCAGGTGATTACTGGGGGTGGAGAATGGGTGGGAACATACCCAGGTGTTGGGGGCTGGGGGTGGAGAATGGGTGGGAACATACCCAGGTGATTACTGGGGGTGGAGAATGGGTGGGAACATACCCAGGTGATTACTGGGGGTGGAGAATGGGTGGGAACATACCCAGGTGATTACTGGGGGTGGAGAATGGGTGGGAACATACCCAGGTGTTGGGGGCTGGGGGTGGAGAATGGGTGGGAACATACCCAGGTGATTACTGGGGGTGGAGAATGGGTGGGAACATACCCAGGTGATTACTGGGGGTGGAGAATGGGTGGGAACATACCCAGGTGATTACTGGGGGTGGAGAATGGGTGGGAACATACCCAGGTGATTACTGGGGGTGGAGAATGGGTGGGAACATACCCAGGTGTTGGGGGCTGGGGGTGGAGAATGGGTGGGAACATACCCAGGTGATTAGACCGAAAGAACCGGCACCAACAAGGGGATATTTAATATTGATGGGGAGTTACTCCTGCGGATGGGAAACTACATTTATCATTGCGTTGTAAACATTCTTACCTCTCACCTGTGTGTTCGAATCCCACTGGGAGCACAACTTGGAGCACAACTTGGAGCACAACTTGTGAGAAAGTGTCGATTCTTGCGGATGGCGGGAGGTATACAGTACTAATAAGTGAGTGGTCTGCCATCACCACCACAAAAAAATTGACCGCCATACATTGCCTAAAATGTGCTGGAAAATGATGTTAATCACCAAACAAAAATCATTCCATTGTGTATATGGCACCCACCACCACCACCACTGACATCCACATACCCACTGGTCCCCCCAACACTGGTGGGTTGAAAACATTGATGGGTGCTCAGCAAGCACCAGTTCAGCTCATTCAGTTAATTTAATTTATCCTGAAATTTCTCAAATTCTTTAAAAATCTTGAAATAAGATAATAAAAAAATAAAAATAATCTGAAGTGTAGATTTTTTCCTCTATTACTGCATGTTGTGTTGTTCTTAAACATGATTCTATTTTATCCCTGTACATACTCCTGGTTTTACCCCGTTATCAATGGTAATCTATCATACTTGTACATCTATATTTTACTGCATCACTTTCATCCAAATTGTAATGAATTGTGTTTTATGTCTTGTGTTTGCAGAATTGCTTCTATGCTTTTTCCAGGACTGATATTCATCAAAATGTTTGGGTCTAAGAATCCAACTTTATTGCTGGTCTCGGACTCTGAAACAACAAACTATACAAAGTCCGAGTCTGTTTTTCGAGCTCAATACTTTAGTTCAACATTTTGCAAATACTACCATGCCCTCTGAATATTTTAGATTTTAGTCTGATTCCTATACTTAAAACATATTGATGAGTATCAGACCAGACCTACTTCAGATCACAGGCAGACGGCGAGTACCCTACCCCGCCCACACCCTACCCCACTCTACTACCCCCCTCCCCCTCTCTACTACCCCCTCCCCACCTGTTTCTCTACTACCCCCCTTAAATATGTTTTCAATAAACTGTTCTACTTGGTTTTCAATGAAAAAAAAAAAAAAAAAAAATACATACTCTCTATACCATATACTATACCTCTATATGGTATAGAGAGTGTGTAATTTTTTTTTTTTTTTCATTGAAAACCAAGTAGAACAGTTTATTGAAAACATATTTAAGGGGGGTAGTAGAGAAACAGGTGGGGAGGGGGTAGTAGAGAGGGGGAGGGGGGTAGTAGAGGGGGGTAGGGTGTGGGCGGGGTAGGGTACGCGCCGTCTGCCTGTGCTTCAGATAGGTAAACATATTCAATAGATACCTGACAGAAGCATACATTTGTGGCTGAAACTTTATAAAGTAATATAAATAAGTTGACTTCACTTGGACCTATTGTTATGACTACAGCTTGAGCTAAATGACGAGAAAATGCGATAGTTCCATCAGTCTGATCAACTCCCACTGTGACATCATTCAATCAAACTGTGATAAACAAAAAACACAGACCCTAAACCGATTTTGAGACATCTTCATTGATTGGTCAGACGTTGACATCTGGGTTATTTGGAACTATAGTTCAGACCACTATTGATACCTTATGTGGTCTTTTGAATAAGGTTGTCAATAAGATGGTCTGTAACATTAAGTGGTCACTGCATTTGTCCATCCACTGCAAGTGTTTTTTTCCTGTGTCCTATACAAGTGGTAAAAAAAACAATATTTCGCCCTTCAATCCATAAAAGATGTCATTTGTAAGAGGTCTCCACTTAATTAAAATGTACCACCGAGGCTATAAGACCGATCTATGAAATACCACTTCAGTTATTTAACACAAACACGAACCATCTTCAAAATGTGCTTGGAACTATGTTGGAGTTATGACTGAAGTTCATTAGAATCAATAGTCCCAATCGACTGATCTATAGTTCCAAATGAAGTCAGCCATATTAAAAACAAAAATGTGATTGCCTAAAATGTGTTTCCACCAAAATACATAAATTTACTCGTACCTTCCTTCTCTACAGCTGTAATACAATTGTTCCTGTATTTTGTTAAACTCCCACAAAACAAAGTTTACATTTATATGATTTACATTCACTTTTTTTATGGGAATTTAAGGAATAGGCAATGTCTCTTGTGTCCCATATTCAGTAGTGATCTGCCAGTGGTTATTAAGTCTTTTCTTAAATGTGGCTGCTATGATTTATGACTCTTATGCTGAAGAAGTTTTGTCTCAAAGACTACTTTTACAAGCCTTGGCTTAAATATAGAGAATATTATGTCAGTGCCTTTTACTACCAAGTTTATTAGGCGAGGCTTAGAAAACGAATAATGGCGAGGCTCTGCCGAGCCATTCTTCGTTTTCGTGCCGAGCCTAATAAACTTGATAGTAAAAGGCACTGACATAATATTCTATTTATCATGTAGATTATCCACATTTTTTGTATGAATTACTAATATTACCTATTTCTCAGAATGTTACGCTTATCGAGGACTCCGCCATGTTGTTGTTTTTTGTGACGTCAGGCAACGTTGCGTGCATGACGTCGAATAACGTTACGTACAGTAAACGACGAGGGATTCCGCATTGATTTGCTCTATTGGTCAACTTGCCTAATAAAGCTAAATTTATTAGGTCACCCCTTTATTTGGCAGAAAAGTGCATATCTGCATGATAAAACTTCATATTGTGTCCTCTCATAGCATATGTGGTTGGATCAGTAACTTTAAACAATGACAGGAGTCCAAATCAATTTATATTTATGTTTCAATATCTTGACTGTTGCGATGAGATCGCCTCCGAAACGTCTCTGTTCAAGAGAGTACATATTTAAAGCTGGAAGTCTTTCTTCTAGCTCTGGTACTAGTTTAGTTGCTTGATGTTGTATTTTTTCTATAAAAAAAATACGAATTTTTAGGAGGGGTTGTATTCTGGATTCCATCAGTAGACACAACCTTGTCCTCTCTATAACTCGATAACACTTATAGCCGCACTTATGTAACTATATAGTAGATTTGCCATGATAAGAGGATGACCCCTATACATTTTGGGGTCATTAGGATCAAGTTCAAGATGATCTAATAGTGAAAAAACATTTCTGCTCTATAGCTCAAGATTTGAAACCACAGGTAGACTCCATGGTGAGAAGATGACCCCTACAATAGGTTCAAGGTCACCATGACCCGATCATGAAAACACTTGTCTACTTAATATTACTCTTCAAGATTCATAGCTACACTTTTATTACACTTCACAGGAACACTACCACGGTCCTAGCATGGGTAGATCAGGAAGCCCGGCTATTCCAGTTCTAGTTATATTATACAATAGTTAAACAATTAAAATAGTTTGTTAATCAGCAATGTCTGTGTAACTGAATCAATTAGTTATCCATTATTGTCCTGATTACTGTATACTAAAAAGTAGGAAATAAATTAAGCATATACTCCAGACATGGTTAGCATGTAAATACATATAACATACATGTATATAGGTAATGCCATTAAAAGTGCAAGTTTTTTTATTTTGTGTTTATTTTTAATTAAAATGTCTCCAAGACTGATTGCATAATTCCGATTTTACTTCTTTCAATACATGAATTTGATCGGTCACCAGATTTATAGGGAATGTGGATAATTTCTAACAGGTACATAACACTACAATCAATCTTGGAAATAAACACAAAATAAAAAACTTGTTCTTTTAATGGCGTTATGTATATATGAATGTGTAGCTTCCTTGCTGTAGTAATTAGAACATCCCTGAAAAGCAAATAGTTCAATGATGGTAATGTCATAATACATCTGTATCTGTATTTTGTTATAGGTAAAAGGTAGGTATACACAGGAGATTGTGCCTCCATGGGAGAGGGCTTGAAGATAAAATTTTCAATTCCATGAATCTTCCTTTGAATTCAGTCTCGGAGAAATTTAATTTTAGTGTGATTACTCTGTTGTTTTAATCATCTATGCTTGCATTGTTTAAATAGATATGTCATATAGTCTAATTAGCCACAAGGACATTTATTACCTTAATCAGTTAGTTTTTTAGTTCTCATCATGTCCGTCCATCAGTCATTCCGTCCCGTTTTCTGGTCTGCCAGCTCCTACGTTTTTCATCCGATTTTCATGAAACTTCTCGGAAGTACAAGTATAATGTTTAGTAGCACATTGTCAGGAGGTTCTGGTCGAATGATTTTTGGCAGAGTTAAAGGACTTGGAATGAAGTTTTTCGAATATAAAGCTTGTCTGCTAACTCCTAAGTTTTTCATCCTAATTCCATGAAACTTCATAATTTAGTATTGCTATGATGTCTAATAGTGCATATTAGCAGGACGTTCCGGTTGAATCATTTTTGCCGGAGTTGCGGGACTTCGAATGCAGTTATTCAAATCAAAAGCTTGTCCGCTCAACTCCTACATTTTTCGTCCTCTTTTCATGATACTTTATAGGAAGTCACTATGATCAGCATGATGTCTAGTAGGACATAGTGGGTGCATTCAGCATTCTCCCATTGGCAACCACGTCGGTTGTCTCCGGGTTACCAAAGGCCACCGATGGTAACATTTTGTAACATCGAGGCCACCGATACTACCTCAGGTGTTGAGTCCCGGGAAGATTGGTAACCAACATTCTACCTATCGATGAACCATCGGCTGCTCAACTCCTCCTTCATTTTCCAGCTGATTTTCATTGACCTTGGTAGAAGTATAATACGATTCTAGTAACACATTTTGTCGACGTTCTTGTTGTTTTTGTGTGTTTTTTGCAGAGTTATGGGACTTTGAAGTTTTTCAAAATATTAATATAAAGCTTTTCACATGTGTACATTTATTCGAGGAGCATCCATCGGTTCTATGGATTTCTTGTTGTAAATTGTAGTCATTAGATTAATGTTTGCAATAAATTATCCCCTTCCTTGTTGAAGTGTTAGTTCGCCGCCATATTACATCCCTAAGCATTAATTTTTGCAATATGCCAATATTTTGGTTTGTCAGATGACTTGCCTCTTAACACGGGGTTCGACCCCGCTACATGTTCTAAACTTTCTAAATATTTGTTAAGAAAGCAAAGTGCACAACACAAGCAATGTTCTTCGTTGGACAGGAACAACCAGACACAGCTCCTGGAGAATCCTACGCAAGTACTTGTCAATCACGTCGCTTAAATAAAACATATTTTTGATGTACTTTCAGTGTCGTCTGAAACGCTACCACAATGGGAACAATCTGAAACGCTACCACAATGGGAACAAGAACTACAGCGAGAACTTCAGGAATACGAGATGGTTAATGAGGGTGGCGATATTGATGATGCTGAACTCGAAAATGAAATATTACAACAAATTGAACAGGAAACTGAGAATCCGTGATCCTTGGGTTGTTATTTATTGTGTATAATATGGGATTTATACATATATATATATATATCATACTTAAAGATGAGTGGTCTTGAGTGTAAATGATGTTTGATGAATTTGTAACAAAGAAAATATTTACATTGACTGGAAGTGTCCTCTTGCAGAACTTGATAATTGTGCATCGCTGACTGTTTTGATCATTTGAATATGACTTGCCCGGTAATTAAGGAAGCGAAAAAAAATGGATTAAACATTGAGGATATCTACACCAGAAGCTTTTAAAATATTTTAATGTGTATTAGTGATTTTAAAAGCAAGAATATTGGTCTTCTAGACAACACTATGCAAAGTTAATTTCTCATAGAGATCCCAAAAACACCAAAAAAGGAAGTGAGGTTGCATATGGCTGTCCCACAAGGGACCTTCAACCAGCCAGAACACCCAGTTATGTAGGTAATGGTAGGATTGATACTGGCTTATAAACTGCAATCCCAATTGTTGCTCTACTTTATCAAGTTTGAATTTTGTTTGCATTATAAAATTATTCATTGCAGAGTTTACAATAAACTGTTTCATCGCATGTATTTAAAAGTATATCTAACATGGTTTATGAAAATACTCGATGCTGTTTGGCTATTGAGGATTTTTTTAAAAACCTATATAAACCTCTGACGTCACGACCTTCAACCGTTAGAACGTCATTTTAAACGATTTTCAATGTCAGAAAACATCCAAAACATCAACTAGGTTAGTTTAAGGTAACGCTACGTTCGAAACACGATAAAGCTGTATATTTTCTTGGTTTGGTGCTGAGAGATGGACGTACAATGTAAGTTGTGAGAATGTGTTTTGTGTTATGTTCAATCTCTCGAAAATGTATTTATAAAATACATAAAAAATCCGTCGGATAAAAAAAAAAAAATATTTCCAGCGGGTTTATATTGTGCGAGATCAAAACTTGGAATGGAATTCACCAACCATTCTTCTAACTATTCTTAGACTTCGAGTACTCAAATTTCTACTCAAAATTTGCTAAGGATAACTTTTTACTTCCGTATATTTTTATAAGAAATTAATTCACAATAAAGATATTAATTTCATTGATACTTCATCAATTCCAGAAATTGAATCCGGTCATGAGATCACATGACCATACACTGCCCTAAATAATTTCATGTAAAATAGAAATTATATAGCTATTTATTTCAGCAAAAAAATTAGACGGTAAAAAAAAGTGATCTTTAGCAAATTTTGAGTAGCATATGTCCTTGATCTTCAGAGATAAACACTCGTATGAAGTGGCTATTTATTAGTATTCATCATATGTATACATAGCAGTTTGTTATGAACGTCTGTACTTTAAACTTATAGAAATGTTAGTGATTGAAATGTACACACTTGGGCTTAAGTTTAAGAACATTCTCAAGACTGTTTGGTGAATTCAAGGTCTGGTGGTTGTGACTTGAAATCGATGTCTTCAAGTCCCGCCCACCAGGTTTTGATCTGGGACAAATAAACCCGCTGGAAATATTTTATTTGTCTGCCTCCGGCGACTACTAGTTTTTAGGTTTACTTAAAATTTTTGTCATTTATCCACTCTGTCTATAGACAAACACACCATAAACATGGCATGGACGGTTTTGATGTCTTCATGGTTGTTATTTTTGTAAATAAATGAGGGCATGTAGAATGATAATATATATATGTTATGGTCATGGTCAATAAGGTTTATTACAGCGGGACATTGTTAATATTACTGTTTGTCACTGGTGTAGGAATGATCAACTTCCATCATATGAAATATAATGGATGTGTTAATTGTTTTCATTTGATCAAGTTGTACATTCTGCTATTAAAAGAGTTGTTACTTGTTACTGATGAACATGACATATAGCCGACAATGGTTCTTGACCCATGCAAATGGAATTGGGCTACAGAATGTCTTGGACCTCAACATTGGATGTTGTAGGTTACATGTTTTCACGCGAGTAGTTGTGACTGAAAATATGGCCTTTTCACGTGTGTTGGCTGGATTGAAAATAATGGGCTATTTCACACGTGCTGCCTTGACTGAAAATCAGTCTATTTCACACATGCTGTCTGGAGTATAAAATCAGTCTATTTCACACATGCTGTCTGGAGTATAAAATCAGTCTATTTCACACATGCTGTCTGGAGTATAAAATCAGTCTATTTCACACATGCTGTCTGGAGTATAAAATCATAAACTGAGCAGTATCATTCGTCTTTATTTCTGTAGTATTTTAAAAAGACAATAACCATCCTTATCTTTGATCTGGGATATAATTGTTTTAGATATATTTCAAGTTATCCTGATTGTTTCTTTCGACTCAAATACAATGGTATACCATATCAACTGGGTGGACAATACTAGCGAGAAAGAAGAAATCCTTAATGTTATCTGGACTTCAGATTTCATATTTGCACCAGACCAGATTTGAGAATGAAGTCCTATGTTTGTTACAAACTAGTTTCTGTGAAAATATACCCATTAAATGCAAAGAATAAATCATCATGCTTGGTGGTTTTTTGTCTAAATTTTCAATATCATTGTTCATTGCTTTCATGTCCATGTTTTATTTCACTGTGTTATTTCCACATAATCAAGTTTGGGATAATTGTGAATTTCAGAGGGATATTCTTTGGTTTTATATGTTATATTGTTTTATCCTGGTACTTTGTATAAATTCGTTGGGATAGCAGTTTCACAATAGTGATTTAATGTGTGTTATGGTGAACATTTTGGGTGTTATTACTGGGATCTCTGTATATGGCTGCTTTGAATGAGCATGCTAGTTATGGGTTTTGTTGAAGATGTAACACATTTAATAGCCACATTTATTGTTACATTTATTGTTACAGGTATGATAACTGGACTAACACTAAAATTATAATTATGCCGAGTAGAGAAGTTATAGCTATTTAAAGAAGAACCACATAAGAACGTGATTTTAAAGCTTATATGACCAGTGTAGACAACATTAACAAGTTGGGGTATTTAATTAAGAAGATATTTGGGTAAGTTTGACACAATAAAGAATTTTGTAGAAAATTATGAAAAAATCGAGAGTTTGCTCATTTTGTATCGAGTTTAGTGAATGTTGAGACACGTATTTGGATGATAGGGGTTAATTCAACACCATGACTCAGCATTTACAGATTTAACATGTGTACCAGATGCTGTTAGAATATACTGGACACATTAGTTTGAAAGTACATTTTCTCATAGGGATTTCATTGCCATGTTTATTACATTATTTGCTTGCAAGGCCCATATAAGCGTGTTAATATGTTGCACATATAATGTTATTTTCGATTAATAATAAAATGCACAATAATTACAGTTGTTTTTGTGATTACCATACATGGACAAAAAGTCTTGGTTGATGTTAAATAACATCTCAAGGAAAAAATGTTCTTACAGGACATGTACTGCTATCAGTTAACTGGAACAATGCCATAAATAACTATTTTACCTAAGGTAAGATTTAATCTAGATTACCACGATCGCTTATGAGGAGTTTGAATATATGGCAATTTCGCATTAAAAGCCAATCTGTACACTTCTTAAATTAGCAGCTGACCAACAAAATTCACCCTATTTTTGCCATGAAAGTGGATAATTATACACCCGCGTGAAGTATGGGCTATATAGGAATCGCGCTGTCTGTAACATTCTGTCGCATTGCGTCCATCCCTTCTTGTTACACATATACTGTTTCCCGCCACGTCACGTCACACATTTTAAGCCTACTGGCCAAAGGGCAGATGAGCTTATGGGATCACTTTTCGTCCGTCTGTCCGTCCTTCCGTCCATTAACAATTTTCTCTGAAACCGCTTGAAGGATTTTGATGAAACTTCATCACAATGTTACTTGGGAGGGCCCCTCTCAGGTTTGTGTTTTTCATGGCTGCCAGTCATCCAAGATGGACGCCATGGCTAAAATTAGGTCAAATTTAAGGAATTTTCAAACGTCATCTCCTCCGAAACCACTTATTCCATCATTGTGAAATACCATAAACATGTTCCTTGGGTTGGCCTCTATCAAGTTTATGTTTTTCGAAATTGTCGAATAATCAAAATGGCCGCCACAGCGACCCAAATATTTACATAGAGTTATATAGGAAAACATCATCTCTGAAACCGCTTGAAGGATTTTGATGCAACTTAAATCACAATGATCTTCGGGATAGTCCCTCTCAGATTTGTTTTTTTTGCAGCTGCCAGTCATCCAAGATGGCCACCATGGCTAAAATTAGGTCAGATTTAAGAAACTTTCAAACGACATCTCCGATGAAACCATTTATTGTGAAATACCATAAACATGTTCTTTGGGTTGGCCTCTATCAAAGTTTGTGTTTTTCGTTATCGTCGAATAACCAAAATGGCCACCACGGCGACTCAGAGTTTACATAGTTATATAAGAAAAGGCTAAAATTGACATCATCTTTGAAACTGCTTGAAGGATTTTGATGCAACTTCATTACAATGATCTTTAGGATAGTCCCCCTCAGTTTTTCGCGGCCACCAGTCATCCAAGATGGCTAAAATTAGGTCAAATTTAAGAAATTTCAAACGACATCACCTCCGAAACCACTTATTCCATTCTTGTGAAATATCATAAACATGTTCCTTGGGTGGTTTTGGAGATGTCGTTTGAAATTTCCTTAAATTTTACCTAGTTTTCAAGCGTTTTTTAAGCGGTTTCAAAGAATTTAAGGAAATTTCAAACTACATCTCCAAAACCACTCACTCCATTCTTGTTAAATATCATATACATGTACTTTGGGTTGGCCTCGATCAAGTTTGTGTTTTACTTTATCGTCGAATAATCAAAATGGCCACCACGGCGACCCAAAGTTTACATAGGGATATATAGGAAAAGGTTAAAAATGACATCTTCTCTGAAACCTCTTGAAGGATTTTGATGAAACTTAATCACCATGATATTTGGGATAGTCTCTCTCAGATTTGTGTTTTTCGCGGCTTAGATGAGCTTATGGGATCACTTTTCGTCCGTCTGTCCGTCCTTCCGTCCGTTAGCAATTTTCTCTGAAACCGCTTGAAGGATTTTGATGAAACTTCATCACAATGTTACTTGGGAGGGCCCCTCTCAGGTTTGTGTTTTTCATGGCTGCCAGTCATCCAAGATGGACGCCATGGCTAAAATAAGGTCAAATTTAAGGAATTTTCAAACGACATCTCCGATGAAACCATTTATTGTGAAATACCATAAACATGTTCTTTGGGTTGGCCTCTATCAAGTTCATGTTTTTCGTTATCGTCGAATAACCAAAATGGCCACCACGGCGACTCAAAGTTTACAGAGTTATATAGGAAAAGGCTAAAATTGACATCATCTTTGAAACTGCTTGAAGGATTTTGATGAAACTTCATTACAATGATCTTTAGGATAGTCCCCCTCAGTTTTTCGCGGCCACCAGTCATCCAAGATGGCTAAAATTAGGTCAAATTTAAGAAATTTCAAACGACATCACCTCCGAAACCACTTATTCCATTCTTGTGAAATATCATAAACATGTTCCTTGGGTGGTTTTGGAGATGTCGTTTGAAATTTCCTTAAATTTTACCTAGTTTTCAAGCGGTTTTTTAAGCGGTTTCAAAGAATTTAAGGAAATTTCAAACTACATCTCCAAAACCACTCACTCCATTCTTGTTAAATATCATATACATGTACCTTGGGTTGGCCTCTATCAAGTTTGTGTTTTTCTTTATCGTCGAATAATCAAAATGGCCACCACGGCGACCCAAAGTTTACATAGGGATATATAGGAAAAGGTTAAAAATGACATCTTCTCTGAAACCTCTTGAAGGATTTTGATGAAACTTAATCACCATGATATTTGGGATAGTCTCTCTCAGATTTGTGTTTTTCGCGGCTTAGATGAGCTTATGGGATCACTTTTCGGCCGTCTGTCCGTCCTTCCGTCCGTTAGCAATTTTCTCTGAAACCGCTTGAAGGATTTTGATGAAACTTCATCACAATGTTACTTGGGAGGGCCCCTCTCAGGTTTGTGTTTTTCATGGCTGCCAGTCATCCAAGATGGACGCCATGGCTAAAATTAGGTCAAATTTAAGGAATTTTCAAACGTCATCTCCTCCGAAACCACTTATTCCATCATTGTGAAATACCATAAACATGTTCCTTGGGTTGGCCTCTATCAAGTTTGTGTTTTTCGAAATTGTCGAATAATCAAAATGGCCGCCACAGCGACCCAAATATTTACATAGAGTTATATAGGAAAACATCATCTCTGAAACCGCTTGAAGGATTTTGATGAAACTTAAATCACAATGATCTTCGGGATAGTCCCTCTCAGATTTGTTATTTTTGCAGCTGCCAGTCATCCAAGATGGCCACCAAGGCTAAAATTTGGTCAGATTTAAGAAACTTTCAAACGACATCACCGATGAAACCATTTATTGTGAAATACCATAAACATGTTCTTTGGGTTGGCCTCTATCAAGTTTGTGTTTTTCGTTATCGTCGAATAACCAAAATGGCCGCCACGGTGACTCAAAGTTTACATAGAGTTATATAGGAAAAGGCTAAAATTGACATCTTTGAAAATGCTTGAAGGATTTTGATGAAACTTCATTACAATGATCTTTAGGATAGTCCCCCTCAGTTTTTCGCGGCCACCAGTCATCCAAGATGGCTAAAATTAGGTCAAATTTAAGAAATTTCAAACGACATCACCTCCGAAACCACTTATTCCATTCTTGTGAAATATCATAAACATGTTCCTTGGGTGGTTTTGGAGATGTCGTTTGAAATTTCCTTAAATTTTACCTAGTTTTCAAGCGGTTTTTTAAGCGGTTTCAAAGAATTTAAGGAAATTTCAAACTACATCTCCAAAACCACTCACTCCATTCTTGTTAAATATCATTTACATGTACCTTGGGTTGGCCTCTATCAAGTTTGTGTTTTTCTTTATCGTCGAATAATCAAAATGGCCACCACGGCGACCCAAAGTTTACATAGGGATATATAGGAAAAGGTTAAAAATGACATCTTCTCTGAAACCTCTTGAAGGATTTTGATGAAACTTAATCACCATGATATTTGGGATAGTCTCTCTCAGATTTGTTTTTCGCGGCCGCCTGTCATCCAAGATGGCCACCATGTCTAAAACTAGGTTGTATCAAATTTAAGGAAATTTCAAACATCTCCAAAACCACTCATTCCATTCTTGTGAAATATCCTAAACATGTTTCTTGGGTTGGCGTCATCACGTTTACGTTTTTGAATCACATCATACCAGTAGAGCGTCTACAGGCCCATCTTGTTATTACTAGCATTTCTCGTTTCTCCTTCTCAGACTGATGACCTCATGTCCCTCTACATCACTCATTGTTGATTGCCTAATTTATTACATAATTATGGCCTTTTGTTTGAAGTGGCGGTATTCATCAACTTCAGTGATAGATCTAGTTTAAGTTTTAGCAAGAGGTAATACATATATATATATATATGTCAGTTTCAGGTCAACTTGACCTTTGACTTACTGACCCCAAAACAATAGGGTTCCTCCTCTCACCTAGGGCAATGTACCTATGAGGTTTATAAGTGTAGGTGTTACTGTTTTGAAGTAACCTGCAGAATGTATATTTCCATATAAGGTCACTGTGAATGTGACCTATTGGTCCCAAAAACAACCTCTCACCCAGAGCAATGTTCCTATGAAGATTCATGATGGTAGGTTTCATACTTTTGCAGTTATCGTGCCGAATGCAAATTGTTTACGGACGGACGTACGTTACAAACAGGCATACGAAAACTGTCGGGTCATAATGCTTTACTATTAAAAATCTCGTTAATATTTGAAATAGTTCAAAGGTGATGTAACGGGACCTTAGTAAAATGTGTCCGTGAAACTGCAGGACATTGTGGGTTAATAATTACATTCGGCTTACAATAGAGCAAATATTTTGTAAAAATATAACTCGAGACGGTTAAATCTTGTAAATCTTTTGTGGCCAACTTATCTCTGATGTTCCATGCGTTTACATGGGCCCGTTATTTTATTACCATATCATCCCTTATTTGTAAAATACATGTAATTTTACCTATACATTTTAGCATAAAGTTTAATAATCGACCATTTCATTTTCATCGGTTTTCTAGCAAAATATGACATCTGTTGACGTGCCGTAAAACACCTTTCATTCATTTTGATGTTTTATATCATTGCAACTTACTGTTGTACAGGTGCAGACATATACTCGACAAAAAAAGAAACTTCTGCAACTTAACCCATACATGTAGACACAATGAAAATATATTTCGTTTGGTCGTATATGTTAATAACTTTGTTAAAAGGCCAGCACTGTCATGAAAAGATTTTCCTTGAATCAAACTTGTACGCACAGTTATTCCCCTTGTTTTGGTTTAAACAGCATTTACGGGTCTTGGGGTTTAAACTTGAATTTAACACAGTTTTGTACTATTGAAATAAACAAAAAGAAGGAGAAAGTAAGTTCGCTCAAAATTGTGCCATACAGCTTTCAAGAATGACTATTTTCAGATTACCTCCCTTTATAATACAAATATAGTGATTTCGCACTTTGAATAAAACATGTTTTAGCAGAACCACACTAACTCTGGTTTATGATGATTATTAATATTGATCAGAATGATTGAGTGATAAGTATAAAATGATGAAATTGTATCTAGATTGGTGTACAAAGTGTAACAAATTCAACCCAAAGCAAATCACAGCTTAAAATGCAGAAGTTTCTTTGTTTGTTCAGTATATTTAAGGTTAAGATATGATACCAATATCGGGGCGTATGTGTGAGTATAATAGCTGTACCGTTCCTTGAAATTCGAGCTAACAATGAAGTCCCAGAAGTCCGCAAATTCGTTTTAAATAAAGGTAAAGCAAGAAAAAGTGACTCATAAAAACATCTATTACACCTACGTGATGTTTATCTAATATAAGGTCAACAAATAAAAGTATCTAACATGGTTTATGAAAGTACTCAATGCTGATTGGCTATTGAGCAGTTTTCGAAAAAGCTATAAAAACCTCTGACGTCATGTCCTTCAACCGTCATTTTAAACGATTTTCAACACGGAAAACATCCAAAACAACGATTACGTTGTTTTAAGGCAACATTGAACTTGTTAGAAACACGATAAAGCTGTATATTTTCTTTGTTTGGTGCTGAGAGATGGACGTACAATGTAAGTTGTGAGAATATGTTTGTATTATGTTCAATCTCTCGAAAATGTGTATATAAAATACATAACAATCCATGTCAGATAAGAAATAAAATATTTCTAGCGTGTTTATATTGTGCGAGATCAAAACCTGGTGGTTGCGACTTGAAACACATCTAAACCCTGGGTCTACGGCCCTTGATAACGATGGTCTTCAAGTCCCGTCCACCAGGTTTTTATCCGGGACAATATAAATCCGCTGGAATTTTTTTTATTTCTTAATTTAACAACACCTATAAAAAGTATAACGCATGGAATGTACTGTACATTTTTCAGTTGAAAAACATAACCCTCATCTTTTTTGCACTTTTAAAATGGTTCACTCTTAACGTTAAAATGTTTACATCTAACAACGCAAGACTGATGATTTTACTCCACCAAACGGAGCCCAGTGTCAGCTGGCTCTATGCCAAGTTTGATTTGAGCACATCGAGCACTGTCGTAATAAAGTTAAAAATTGTCGTGAAAGTTACCTCTTAAAGAGGACCACAGCTGACAAAATGACCCCTATAGCTTTAAAGTTCTCCGGCCATGTTTTGTTTCATGAACATGTTTATGTTTATTTAAATCGAAATCCATACACAACAATAGATATTTACAATTCACACAATGCAATATCAGTGAAAAGCGAGAATAAGATTGTATTTGATGACGTAAAAAACTTTGAACAGGTAAATTAATCCACAGGTAACTGTATTTATCAATTATCTGGCAATACAATTCAGATTAACCTCATTTCCCTGTGCAGTCTCGCAGTGGTAAAAGTAGTTTATACGTCATGCAAATAATAACTTGCAGCAACTCTGCAGTTCAGGGTGAGAAGGTTCTAGGCCCGTTCTCCATATTTACATGGAGAATGAGCCTGGCATGTTCGTTCCTGTTAGGCGCCATATAACCTTTCATGTGCTGGTTCGCCTTAAAATCCCAATTCAATTCAATGCAAATAATACTTGTTTTTACATACAACTTAGTAGCGGTTTTACATATATGTTTCTCTCCGGGACGATCAAGAAATGTTCATAAATATTATGATCTTTATGAGTTAAATTTGTTATACAAAAAAAAAGGGTGGCCATTCATCTTTAAATAAAGGTAAAGCAAGAAAAAGTGTGACGACATAAAAACATTTATTACACCTTTTTGATATTTATCTAATATAAGGTAAACAAATATAGAGGTTTTAACAACACCGAAAACAAGTATAACGCATGGAATGTACTGTACACTATTGAGTTGAAAAACATAACCCTCATCTTTTTTGCACTTTCAAAAACATTAAAATGTTTACATCTAACAATGCAAGACTGATGGTATTACTCCAGCAAATGTAGCCCAGTGTCAGCTGGCACTATGCCAAGTTTGATTTGAGCACATCGTAAAGTTAAATAATTGTCGTGAAAGTTACCTCTTAAAGAGGACCACAGCTGACAAAATGACACCATAGCTTTAAGCCGTAACAACCAGGCTATATAAAAAAAAAAAGTTGCATATATGTTTTTTCAGGTTATTCCTGCTCAAAAGTTTCTTGTTTCCGTTAATGCAGCATAAACACCTAAATAAAGACGCGTCATCAAGCATTTTAATTGATTGAAGTGTGTGTGTTCCAAACAAAAGTTTATATTTTTATAAACAAGACGGACATCAGATATGCTCTACCAGCCAACATTGCTGTAACAATTGAGGAATGACCTCCTAAGTCACTTAGATAGTAGGGGTGAAACAATATGTATTCTCAAAAGACCATGTTAGTCGCACCAGTTTAGGAGTGGCCTTTTTAAAGCCAAGGTCATGTATTTTTTGATGGGTCCGTAACTCCTTTACAGTATGAGACTATAGAATGGAACTTGATATACCGTATTTTACCTTGTATAGTACGCACTTTTTTGACCACTTTTACGGTTCTCGAAAGGGGGGTGCGTACAATATAAGGAAACAATAAAAATAACTTTTTTTTCTCTTGCAGAAAATCGAAATCTCGGAAGAAAAACCTTGACGACGAACAGACGTCGAGACAGAAAATTGTGAATACCGATAATACACATTTTTTTCGTAAATTACTCGCTTCATATAACTAATATATTGACTTAATTCGAATTAAAAATGAATAAAGTGTATTAAGATGCTTGTTTTTGTGTAAATGTTTGTAAATGTGTGCATGTTTGTTGTAAAACTTCAATAAATTGCGTGAAAAATCGTCCTTCCATTTTGTTGTTTATATCGCGTGACGTAATATCACGTGACTTCCAGCTGTTTAGACATTAGACTGGTACATGGAATATTGTTACAGTTCTATTCTATTCTTATATTTATAGGATTTTATTTAATATTTTATAAAAAATTAATGAAGTTTTTGCTTTATTTTGAAATACATATATTTTAGACGGCGTAGAAAGGCAGAATCACCCTACTTTGAAATGGCAATTATTCAATAATGCTTGTGAAAACATGCTTACCGGTACACATTTGATGATTGATAATTGGGTCAAACAATATCGCACCTCGGCTGCAGTTTTGACACATTATAAACATGGGTAGAATGTGTTATTCTATTTTTATAATCCTTTGAAGTTGCCGCGAGTATCGACTATTTCTGAGGATGCACTTTGACACGCCGTGTGACCTTTACCAGATTTAGCCATGTGGTACAGGTAACTGATCACGCGTTACCCATCTGATTCACTTATGATAAACTCTGGTTCCCGTGAATACACAATGTTAGTATAATCGGCGTAATGGATTACGGTAACCAGGGCTTTTTATGTCATATAAAGCCCTGCGGTAACCAACGACTTTGTTGCGTTTTAGTAGATGTAATTATCGGATTACGGACAATTATCTGCGGCATTATAATTGGCTTTTTGATGAGATGATACAAGATAGGTACTCCCCTGAAGATTGGCAATTAATGATTGAAGTAATTATATTTTCTTTTGTACGCTAATTATCTCGATCGTGATTTTGTTTTTGTTTTTTTTATTTCGTTGAATGGTTCATCTAGGAAAACTACTGTCAACACAAATAAATAAACACACCCACACCCCTCCCACTAGTTTATTTTACCACTATTACTACAATACATCACAGTCTGAATATGCGTTAAATACAAATGAAAATGAAAAGCTTCTTCTGTTCATGTTTCTTAACAAATGACTTCACCTTTATCTGAAATAGAAAGCATAATATTTTGATGCGTACTATACACGGAAACAACTTTTTTACCCCCCAGTTTTGACCTCCGAGAGGGGGGTGCGTATTATACACGGGTGCGTAGTATACAAGGTAAAATACGGTATGTATAATCACTAAAGCTGTAGTTCAAAACTTAAAAGTCATGCCTACAATTGCTTGAATAGAATAAGCTATATACATATGTGATTTAGTTGAGATGACAATTTACAAAAACACTCATTTTTCCTGTTTGTCAATTGTCACCTTAATTTTGAGTAATCCGTAAAATAAACTTGCTGTTCTTGACCTTGACCTCAAGATGTTTGACCTCCTTCTTGACCCTGTGCTATTTTATATTTATCCATAGCTTTTTTAATTTTAGCTCTAACTATCTGCAGATGATGCTCGATATATTCTTTCTCCGGGGCAAGCTGGTGCACATGTACCAAACATTTCTCCCCATGCACAAGGTCACCTCGCTGCACGTACACAACACACAGATTATGCATGGCCTCAGTATTCTCAGGTTGTAGATCCAACACTTTCAAGAAACTCTAAAACAAACAAGAGCTGTCAGAGAACAGCGCAGCTCGACTATTCAATTTTTCAGAGAATAATTAATTATATAACCAGTATACACCATCAGAAAACAAGGCTAAAACATTGTAGGGTGGGGTTGGGGGGCAGAGCGGGTATAGAAACTCGGGCCGATATAAAATTATTGTTAGAATCTCATACAAATTATAGTAAAATTTAGGGCAGGGTGTAAAATTTTATTTTATATTTTTATCAGTTTTAATCCAAAATCAGAGATCAGCAGAGCTTATGCCGTGGTGCAGCATCCGTCGTCCGTCCGTCCGTCCGTCCAGCTTTACCGGAGGGCCTTTTGTTTCTTTTTTTGTGTATAAAGTATACTTGTGTGACAAAATGTAAAACACAGTCACACAAGATACGAACGTACACACAAAAAAAAAACACACACAAGTTTTGAGTCACACAAAGCCTGATTTTGTGTACGTCCGTCTGTCTGTCCGTAAACTTTTATTTGTAGCGACTACTCTAAAACTACTGGATGGATATTCATGAAACTTTACAGAAATGTTGCCCATAAAGTCTAGTTGATCCTAGCAAAAATTCATGTCGATGTGAAATCCAAGATGGCCACCAAAGCTAAAAATAGAGTTTTAAAATAAAAGTTTGTAGCGACTACTTCTTGAAAAGTATAAGTGATATTGATATGGGACTTTTTCTAAAATGATCAGCATGACATGATGTTGATTCTTGTCAAAAATCGTTTTGATTCAACGTTAAACATGGCTGCCAGTGGCCATCTTTGTTTACATAGAGTTATATAGTAAAAACTTGTAGCGACTACTCCTCTGAAACTACTTGGCGGATTTTCATGAAACTTTACAGGAATGTTGCTCTTGATTGATCCTAGCAAAACTTCAGGTCGGCCGGAAATTCAAGATGGCCGCCACGGCTAAAAATAGATTTTTAAAAAATAAGTTTGTAGCGACTACTTCTTGAAAACTATAAGTGATATTGATATGGACTTTTTCTAAAATGATCAGCATGACATGATGTTGATCCGAGTCGAACATTATTTTGATTCGACGTTAAACATGGCTACCAGTGGCCATCTTTGGTTACATAGAGTTATATAGTAAAAACTTGTAGCGACTACTCCTCTGAAACTACTTGACGGATGTTCATGAAACTTCACAGGAATGTTGCTCTTGATGTCTAGTTGATCCTAGAAAATAAGTTTGTAGCGACTACTTCTTGAAAACTATAAGAGATATTGATATGGGACTCTTTCTAAAATGATCAGTATGACATGATGTTGGTCCTTGTCGAAAATCGTTTTGATTCAACGTTAAAGATGGCTGCAGCGGCCATCCTTGTTAACATAGAGTTATATAATGAAAACTTGTAGCGACTACTCCGAAACTACTTGACGGATTTTCATGAAACTTCACACGAATGTTGCTCTTGATTGATCCTAGCAAAACTTCAGGTCGGCCGGAAATTCAAGATGGCCGCCACGGCTAAAAATAGATTTTCAAAAAACAAGTTATGGCAACTACTTCTTGAAAACTATAAGTGATATTGATATGGGACTTTTTTTAAAATGATCAGCATGTCATGATGTTGGTCCTTGTCAAAAATCGTTTTGATTCAATGTTAAACATGGCTGTCAGTGGCCATCTTTGTTTACATAGAGTTATCTACTAAAAATTTGTACTCCTCTGTAACTACTTGACGGATTTTCATGAAACTTTACAGAAATGTTGCTCTTGATGTCTAATTGATCTTAGAAAAATTTCAGGACGGCAGGAAATTCAAGATGGCCACCATGGCTAAAAATAGATTTTCAAAATTCAAGTTTGTAGCGACTACTTCTTGAAAACTATAAGTGATATTGATATGGAACTTTTTCTGAAATGATCAGTATGACATGATGTTGATTCTTGTCAAAAATTATTTTGATTTGACATTAAACATGGCCGCCAGTGGCCATCTTTGTATACATAGAGTTATATAATGAAAACTTGTAGCGACTACTCCTATGAAACTACTTGATGGATTTTCATGAAACTTCACAGGAATGTTGACCTAGCTATCAAAAATCAATCAGTAGAGCTTCAAGGTCATTGACCTCTTGTTTTAAAGAAATTTGTGGTCGACAGGCAACTCAGGGAGGGAGGGGATGAGAATCTAGCAATTTTTTATTGTGGCCTCATTTCAGTTGTTTTTAGCTCACTGGCCAAGGGCCAGCAGAGCTTATGGGATGGTGTGTTGTCTGTCGTCCGTCCGTCCGTCCGTCGTCTGTTAACTTTTGTCTCGTTAAGACAATAGGGCCATCATTTTTCATCCGATCTTTACCAAACTTAAACATATTGTTAATATCAATAAAAGCTCGGACAAGTTCGAAAACCAGCCAGATCGGACCAGTAACAGCAGAGTTACGGCCCTTGATTTAGTTAAAAATTCTATATCTTACCTTGTTAAGACGATAGGGCCTTCATTTTTTATCCAATCTTTACCAAAGTTTATCAGATTGTTAATATCAATGATAGCTCGGACAAGTTTGAAAACCAGCCATATCGGACTAGTAACGGGAGTTACGGCCCTTGATTTAGTTAAAAATGCTATATCTTGCCTCGTTAAGACGATAGGGCCTTCATTTTTCATCTAATCTTTACCAAAGTTTATCAGATTGTTAATATCAATGATAGCTCGGACAAGTTTGAAAACCAGCCATATCGGACTAGTAACAGGGGAGTTATGGCCCTTGATTTAGTTAAAAATGCTATATCTTGCCTCGTTAAGATGATAGGGCCTTCATTGTTCATCCGATCTTTACCAAACTTTATCAAATTGTTAATGTCATTGAAAGCTCGAACAATTTCGAAAACCAGCCATATCGGACCAGTAACAGCAAAGTTACGGCCTTTGATTTAGTTAAAAATGCTATATTTTGCCTCGTTACGACGGTAGGGGCTTCATTGTTCATCCGATCTTTACCAAACTTTATCAGATTGTTACTATCAATGAAAGCTCCAACAAATTTCAATACCAGCCAGATTGGACCATTTACACCGGAGTTATGGCGCTTGATTTTCTGAAATATGCTATATTTTGGCCTCATTAAGAAGAAAGGGCCTTCATTTGGCCAGATTTCAGTGAAACTTTTCAAGAATGATCAGTACCAAGCCTAGTTGTACATGTCGTCACCGTGTTCTGGTTGAATGATTTTGGCGGAGTTATGTCCCTTTAAAGGTTTTAATACACAAACTTTGTCTGGACTAGTCTCCTCACATTTCAACCAAACTTTACAGGAATGATCAGCACCAAGCATAGTTGTGCGTATCATCGTCGCGTTCCAGATAACAGATTTTTGGTGGAGTTATGGCCCTTTAAAGGTTTCTGATACACAAACATTTTCCGGGCTAGTTCTCCTGAACCCCTGACTGGATTTTAACAAAACTTGAAAAGGATGATCAGTATCAAGCCTAGTTGTGCATATCATCGCCATATTCGGGTTGAATGATTTTTGGCAGAGTTATGGCCCTTTAAAGGTTTTAATAGCCAAACGTTGTCCAGATTAGTCTCCTTGCTGCATTTCAACGAATCTTGATGGGGATGATCAGTACCAAGCCTAGTTGCACCTGTCATTGCCGTGTTTTGGTTGAATGAATTTTGGCAGAGTTATGACCCCTTAAAGGTTTTAATACACTAACTTTGTACAGACTAGTTCTCCTGAACCTCTGGCTGGATTTCAACGAAACTTGTCAGGGACAATCAGTACCAAGCCTAGTTGCGTATATCTTCACCATGTTCTGGTTGAACGATATTTGAAAGAGTTATGGCCTCTTATACATAAACTTTATCTAAAGCGAGTAGAGCGTCCACAGGCCCTCTTGGGCCTCTTGTTTATTGATATTTCAATCTGTTTATCAGAATTTAATCTAAATTGTTTTATATGTACATGATTGCATTGAAATAATGGGAGATAAAATGAAAACAGTTCCCCTCCCCCTGTCCTCCATGTGAGGGGAGTCCATAAACTTATGGGGGACGTGGGGGGCAGGCATGGTGGGGGCGCATCATTGATACAGGTGTAGATTTGATAAAACAAAACAAAAGAACACAGACATATGTAAAACAAAAGGTCAATGACCTTGAAGCTCTACTGATAGATTTTGATAGCCAGATCAGCCTTGGAAACCAGTGAAGTTTTATGGAAATAAGACCAAAACTTTCAGAGAAGTAGCCACCACAAGTTTTTCCTATATCACTTTCTGTAAACAAAGATGGCCACTGGCGGCCATGTTTGATATAGAATCAAAATTAATTTTGTTTAGGACCAACTACATGTCATGCCAGTCATTTTAGTAAAGGTTCCAAATCAATACCAGTCATGGTTTTTCAGAAGTAGTCGCCACAATCTTGTATTTAAGCTGTGGCAGTCATCTTGAATTTCCGGCCAACTTGGTTTTTACTTGGGACTAACTGGACATCAAGACCAACATTCCTGTAAAGTTTTATGAAAGTCAATTTGGTAAACATACAAAATGGTTTTAGAGTAGTCGCCACAAAATTGTATTTAAAATCTATTTTTAGCCATGGCGGCCATCTTGAATTTTCGGCCAACCTGATTTTTACTTAGGACTAGACATCAAGAGCAACATTCCTATATTCCTAAATATTGTGATTTATTATGCAACATACCTATTCATAAATATAGTCGGTGACCGTGTATGACCAGGTCACAGGTCATGTTATGCAATTTCTTGAGAATTAGGTTACTATCTCACCACTACAAGTAGACTTGCTCTTGTCTCAGTGGTTATATTTGCAAAATCAGAATCAAAATAAAATCTTAAAATCCTACAATTTGTTTTCAGCCTTTTTCTGAGAGCCAAAAATACAAAGGAGACTTATTCCTTAACCCACTATGAATGTATAATGGACTGTCCTTTCTTTGAATTTGGACCAGTCCATTTACAGTACAAAGGGGTGTTTTGGCCAAATTGACTAATGAGCACCCAGACAGTGTATACTCTGATCAGCCTGCAAGATGTTATGCCAGTCATTTTGGTAAAGGTTCCAATTCAATATCACTTACGGTTTTGAGAAATAGTCGCCACAAAGTTGCATTTTTTAAATCCATTTTCAGCAGCGGCCATCCTGAATTTCCTAATGAACTGAATTTTTGCTAGGATCAACTAGACATCAAGAGCAACATTCCTGTCAAGTTTCATGAAATTCCATTAAGTAGTTTCAGAGGAGTAGTGGACACAAGTTTTTCCTCTATAACTCTATGTAAACAAAGATGGCCACTGGTGCTAGGTTTGACATTCAATCAGAATGAACTTTGTTAGGACCAACTATGTGCCATGGCAGTCATTTTGGTAAAGGTTCCAAATCAATATCACTTACGGTTTTTGAGAAGTAGTCACCTCAAAATTGCATTTTTAAAATCTATTTTTAGCCGTGGTGGCCATCTTGAATTTCAGGCCGACTTGAATTTTTTCTAGGATCAACTAGACATCAAGAGCAACATTCCATTCAAGTTTCATGAAATTCCATCAAGTAGTTTCAGAGGAGTAGTCACCACAAGTTATTCCTATATAACTCTATGTAAACAAAGATGGCCACTGGCGGCCACGTTTGACATCCAATCAAAATGAACTTTGGTTGAGGACCAACTACATGTCATACCAGCCATTTTGGTAAAGGTCCCAAATCAATATCACTTAAGGTTTTTGAGTAGTCGCCACAAAATCACATTTTTTCTAGGATCAACTAGACATCAAGAGTAACATTCCTGTGGAGTTTCATAAAAATCCGTCGAGTAGTTTCAGAGGAGTAGTCGCCACAAGTTTTTCCTATATATCTCTATGTAAACAAAGATGGCCACTGGCGGCCATGTTTGACATCCAATCAAAATGAACTTTGGTTAGGACCAGCTACATGACGTGGCAGTCATTTTGAGTGGGGGAGGGGGGCGGGGTGGGTGGGTGGGCGCAACATAGCTATAATAATTATGTGTAAGAATTAAGAAATATGTAAAACAAAAAAAAGGGTTGTTGGGGAGTCGGGGGGAGGTAGGGAGGAGGGAGCCCATATGGTTGAAATATGAATAAGATGCATAATGCTATAAGAAATTCCAAACCATCATTATAGATATATACAACAGCTTACACAAAAACCTTGATCTGCCTTTATTGCACATTTTATGGGCCATCACAATTTGGGTTCCCTGGGAGCCCAGAATTTGTAGAAGACAAAATTACTTATGCAACCCTTTACAACATAATATAAGGAAAGCAATTCCCAAAAGTTGAACTAGGACAAGAAATGTCAGAGATATAGACCTGTAAACGCAGCTTACATGCAAAATTTGATGTGAAATGAGACACATTTTAAGGGCTATCATAATTTGTTTTCCAGGGGTTCCCAGGAGTTACGAGAACCAAATTACTTAAGCAGCCCTTTAGATAATGTTATAAGGAAGCTCATGGCCAAATCTGGTTGTGCTAGGATAAGAAATGTAAGAGATGTAGACTTGTAAACACAGCTTACATGCAAACCTTGATGTGGGACGCCGATGCCTGGGTGATTACATAAGCTCTCCTAGAATAGTCGAGCTAAAAATCATTGAATGTGAATTAAGCAACTTTTCTCTAGCTAGTCATTTGTAAGGGCCGCCCTAAACAACATCAACTTTGATTTTAAAACACACTGTATCTTGGTATCAAACTACCACACATAAAACTATGACAATAATTACATCTAAAGTGAAAACACAGCAACCACGAGTCGTGTACAGATCTACAACTATGCTAATGAAAGTTTTAACACAAATTCAACAGTTTTCTGAATACTCAGTGTAACTTGTTAAAGTCCTCATCCCGCCATCAACAGGCAAATTTTACAAAAGATGTAAACCGTTTCTAATCCTACTGATGACAATGTATATATATATCTTACATATCTAATCCTACTGATGACAATGTATATATATAACTTACATAGACAATTTATATATATAACTTACACAGACAATGTATATATATAACTTACATAGACAATGTATATATATAACTTACATAGACAATGTATATATATAACTTACATAGACAATGTATATATATAACTTACATAGACAATGTATATATATAACTCTTACATAGACAATGTATATATATAACTTACATAGACAATGTATATATATAACTTACATAGACAATGTATATATATAACTCTTACATAGACAATGTATATATATAACTTACATAGACAATGTATATATATGACTTATATATTTTGAAAATCTGAACTCTGGACACAATATAACCGGCTTTGACCAGCCAGGCCAAACCCCAAAACCGGAGCGTCGAATTAAGATCATAATTATTTTAATCACACGAATTTTAAGAACCTGTGAATAAACCCATACTTTTAATCGGCACATATACAATATTATATGACCTGAACACTTTGATAGCATTGATAAATGGTTTTGTAGAGAGATTTTGTTGTTATTTGGTACGTTAGTTTATTTAATGAAATTATTTAATGAATTATTATTAAGTTTAAATTTAGAATTAACTTTCTTTAATATAGGTACTTTATTCATAAACCCACATATGGCCATACGAGTATACTTGATGTCAATACAATATTAACAAATGTTAATGGCAGTCGACGTAAAGAGCATTTCGAGGACCCATACAGAGCTAATAATGGTATTGTTTGCTTTGACCAATTGTTTATATAAAGAGTAAGTCCCTGTGTTATTTACTTTGTAAGGTTTATGGAGAATGGCCTTAATGTGTGAAGTTATGAGGCAAATAAGATTCCTACATCACAAATTCTATGTAGAAATGGTGGTATTTCAACCAGATATATTACCTCCTCCGCCTTTTTGATATTTTTTAGAAATTTGATATTCAGCTCCCCTAGTAACATCAGTCCCTTTATGTGTTCAGGATACAGCTGAAATAAGACATGAGATACCATAAGTATTCCCCTACAGCTGAAATAAGACACGAGATACCATGAGTATTACCCTACATCTGAAATAAGACATGAGATACCATGACCATGAGTATTACCATACAGATGAAACTAGAAATTGTTATTGTCCATGGGACAAAAACGTATGGCTCCCCAACTCGCCCGAACAGACATAATTGACGACTCTAGGTCCAACCGTTCTCTATTGATCAGAGATCGTTTTGATATTCAATATCCCTGTGACTGTATCTACTATCTGTATCAGTAATATCTACTGGTCAAGACCAACCATCCTTCCAAGTTTGAGGACCCTAGGTCCAACCATTCTCTGGTTATTGATCGGACATCATTTTAATAGTCAAGGTCAAGGTCACTGCGACCTTGACCTTTGACCTAGTGACCCCAAAATCAATAGGGGTCATCTACTGGTCATGACCAACCATCCTTTCAAGTTTGAGGACCCTAGGTCCAACCATTCTCTAGTTATTGATCGGACATTGTTTGTGACACAGACCCACACACAAGACCTAGACAGAAAGCACAACATCAACATGGCTCCCCTACCACACTTTGTGTGGGGGAGCCATAATAAGACATGAGATATCATGAGTATTCCCCTACAGCTGAAATAAGACATGAGATACCATGAGTATTACTCTACAGCTGAAATAAGACATGAGATACCATGAGTATTACCCTACAGCTGAAATAAGACAGGAGATACGAGTATTACCCTACATCTGAAATAAGACATGAGATAACATGCATATTACCCTACAGCTGAAATAAGACATGAGATACCACGAGTATTCCCCTACAGCTGAAATAAGACATGAGATACCATGAGTATTCCCCTACAGCTGAAATAAGACATGAGCTCCCATGAGTATTCCCCTACAGCTGAAATAAGACATGAGATACCATGAACATTACCCTACAGCTGAAATAAGACATGATATACCATGAATATTACCCTACAGCTGAAATAAGACATGAGATACCATGAGCATTACCCTACAGCTGAAATAAGACATGAGATAATATAAGTATTACCCTACATCTGAAATAAGACATGAGATAACGTAACTATTACCTTACAGCTAAAATGATACATAACATCAGTATTCCCCTACAGCTGAAATAAGACATGAGGTAATATAAGTATTACCCTACAGCAGAAATAAGACATGAGATCACATAATACCCTACAGCTGAAATAAGACATGAGATAACGTAAATATTACCTTACAGCTAAAATGATACATAACATAAGTATTCACCTACAGCTGAAATACGACATGAGACCACATAAGTATTCCCCTACAGATGAAACTGGAACTATCACTGAAGGTGATGAATACCCCATTTTTTTGCAAAATGCCATTGATGGGCAAAATGAAATATAATGAATGTCTAAAATATCTGTCTACCGTATTTGTCGGCGTATAACGCGCATGCGCAGATACCACGAATCCTAACTTTGGACTCGAAATACTTGGAAAAAAACTTTTTGTTATTAACTGTAGCATAAACCGCGCATAAAAAACCCGTGTTTTCAATTTCAGGACAGTAGACCGCCATTTTGAAGCATTGACCAAAGAGGAAATGTAAAACGAGTTTTGACTGGCTAAAACTAAGCTCCGTGTTTTTTTACTCCAGTTTAAATAAACTTGTAGTGTCGATTGTACTTTTGTTGATTACTTGAGTTTCAATAAAATAAAAATCCCCACGCCTGTGTTCAACATATTATTTTTATTATATTGGGTTGACAATTAAGACAGATTATTCTTTTGAATAAAGGTGTACTGTCCCTGACAAGGGTCAATTTTTGTTGGGAAGCTGACCCAACAGACTCATATATCCGCCCCTTCAAATCCCTCGAAATCATCATCGTCGTCTCTGTATAATAATCCTCGTCGCCGCTGTCACCTGCCTGATCTTCGCTTATTTAAACGCATTTTCCTAACTCATCGTGTCAGCACCTACTCAAACTTCTCGAAATTCTCAAACTTCTCAACACCGTCTCAAAGTTCTCAATAATCAAAGACAATTAAAGAATTGACATTTTACTACGTACCTTAATTGTTACAGGTTTGTTTAATAATTATCATTGTTTGGGGTCAGGTTAAAAAACAAACACACTTCACACGTTTTCCCAATCAATTGAACGCTTTATGAATAATCAAGATTCTACTTTGTCGAAATTAAGAAATCGACTTTAACAAATAAACAAGCAAATACCAGTAGTCGTTGTTCATACTGTTCTATTCTATTCTATTCTATTAATAAAACAACTTAACGAGTCTACGCTTTCGGAAAACCCCAGCCTTGTTTTCTTTCAAACTTTCGACTGATGTAGACAATGATGTTTTTCAACATTTCAATGGTATTTTCTCAACAATAATCAACACAACACATGCAGTGGCGTAGCCAGAGCCTTTTGGAGAATACGCCCTGAGGGAGGGTGTGGGAGGGGGTATCCCCCTCCATCTGGTGGGGGTCCTGGGGACCTCCCCCGGATTTTTTTTGAAATTTGAGTGAAATTTCTGAGGTTTGTGGCTTCATTTTAGCGATATTTTGGAGGCTTTCGCCTCCATTCATTAAGTGGTTTTTAAAAATAGTGCCTCACCCAATACCCCACTTCAATTTTTATTGCTGATTTTAAAAAAGAAGCACTTTTATTTTTTCACATTCGATTTTCTAGAGTACGCCCATCGTACAGGAGTATGCCTGGCTATGCCCCTGACATGATAAAGCATGATTTTATTATTTGTATTGATAATAAGCATATAACATGCTACGCATTTTATTGAAACAATAGAAACAAGCCAACTTTGGTTCAATTCTAACTCTCTAGTAAACAGCCGGTCTTGCGCCTTTTTGAATCCCACAAAACTGCTTGACTTGGCTGAAAAAAAAACACGTAAAACATTAGTTGTAGCGTATATCGCGCACCCCTTCTACAACCACAGAATCTGGGGTAAAAAAGTGTGCGGTATATGCCGAGAAATAAGGTACTTTTTTAATGTGAAAGAAATTCTAAGTAAAACAAAGAATAATTCTGTAAAAAAAATTGCATAATCGAAAAGCCATTAATGCAGAGACACATCATATCATCACGTGTGAACTGCATGTCAAGTGTAATAACAATCCATGAAAAGTGTTAAAGTGAAAGCCACATAAAGTTTATTATAGAGTGAAAAATTCTAAGTCAAATAAAGGGCCATACTTCTGTACTAAATTAGGCATCAACAATGTCTGATGTAGAAGGACATAAGTAATCAGTTGTTATGCGTACATGAAGTTTGGAAACAATCAATTCGAAAATGTTTCAGAAAAAAATTGTTGACAGGTCATTATACAATTAATATTAGAGTGGAAAATTGTAAGTCAAACAAAGGGCCATAAGTGTGTAATAAATTAGGCAATCAATGATGGGTGATGAAGAGGGACATAAGGTCTTCAGTTGTTATGAGTATATGAAGTTTGGGAACAATCCATTCAAAACTGTTTGAGATATGCAAGTATTAAAAATGTGTTACGCAACGGGACGGGACAAAAATCAATGATGGGAGATGTAGAGGGACATAAGGTCATCTGTTGTTATGAGTATATGAAGTTTGGGAACAATCCATTCAAAAGTGTTTGAGATATGCAAGTATTAAAAATGTGTTACGCGACGGGACGGGACAAAAATCAATGATGGGAGATGTAGAGGGACATAAGGTCATCTGTTGTTATGAGTATATGAAGTTTGGGAACAATCCATTCAAAACTGTTTGAGATATTCAAGTATTAAAAATGTGTTAAGCAACGGGACAAAAATTTGTGAAAGCGGGTGTATAATAAGACATAAGACCACTTTAGTATTCCCCTACAGCTGAAATAAGACATGAGACCACATAACTACAGCTGAAATAAAACATGGGATAACATAAGTATTCCCCTACAGATGAAATAAGTCATGAGACCACATAAGTATTCCCCTACAGCTGAAATAAGACATAACAAGTATTACAAATCACCTATAGCTGAAATAAAACATGGAATAACATAAGTATTTCCCTACAACTGAAATAAGACAAGAGGTAACATAAGCATTCCCCTCCAGCTGAAATAAGACAAGAGGTAACATAAGCATTCCCCTCCAGCTGAAATAAGACAAGAGGTAACATAAGTATTCCCCTACAACTGAAATAAGACAAGAGGTAACATAAGCATTCCCCTCCAGCTGAAATAAGACAAGAGGTAACATAAGCATTCCCCTCCAGCTGAAATAAGACAAGAGGTAACATAAGCATTCCCCTCCAGCTGAAATAAGACAAGAGGTAACATAAGCATTCCCCTCCAGCTGAAATAAGACAAGAGGTAACATAAGCATTCCCCTACAACTGAAATAAGACAAGAGGTAACATAAGTATTCCCCTACAACTGAAATAAGACAAGAGGTAACATAAGCATTCCCCTCCAGCTGAAAAAAAACATGAGACCACATAAGTATTCCCCTACAGCTGAAATAAAACAGGAGATAACATAAGTATTCCCCTACAGCTGAAATAAAACAGGAGATAACATAAGTATTCCCCTACTGCTGAAATAAGACATGAGGCAGATGCTTTCCTGAAGTTAAAACAATCATCCAATTTTGATGAAATAGGAGTCAAGACGTGATGAAATGGGTCTGGACCTTTCGACCTGAATGCCGACACTGTCAGAAATCAACTGAATAAAAAATCTTAAAGTGTCACAACTCATATTTATACTTTCAAGCAAGTATTGCAAAACTGTACTGAAAAGTTTAAAGTCAATGAACCTGGACAGTGTGATGATACGCAGTTAGACCTGGACAGTGTGATGATACGCAGTTAGACCTGGACAGTGTGATGATACGCAGTTAGACCTGGACAGTGTGATGATACGCAGTTAGACCTGGACAGTGTGATGATACGCAGTTAGACCTGGACAGTGTGATGATACGCAGTTAGACCTGGACAGTGTGATGATACGCAGTTAGACCTGGACAGTGTGATGATACGCAGTTAGACCTGGACAGTGTGATGATACGCAGTTAGACCTGGACAGTGTGATGATACGCAGTTAGACCTGGACAGTGTGATGATACGCAGTTAGACCTGGACAGTGTGATGATACGCAGTTAGACCTGGACAGTGTGATGATACGCAGTTAGACCTGGACAGTGTGATGATACACAGTTAGACCTGGACAGTGTGATGATACACAGTATGAACCTGGACAGTGTGATGATACGCAGTTAGACCTGGACAGTGTGACGATATACGCAGTTAGACCTGGACAGTGTGACGATATACGCAGTTAGACCTGGACAGTGTGACGATATACGCAGTTAGACTTCATGCTGACATTTCCTACCAAGTATCACCAAAATATGTTGAGAAGTTCAGTGGGAGTAGTCCAGACACGGAAAGTACAACATACACCTGGACAGATGGACAGACACTGGCAACACTATATGCCTATGTCCTTCCCCTCCACTCACCCCACTATAGGGTGGGGGCACAAAAAGCAACAACAATATAGAAAACAGCAACAAAATAAGTATACATTCCATGAAGGTAGAATACAAAGCCAAATAATTCTTGAAAGTGGAAAAATAAGACCCAAGGTGCAATTCAGTTGTATGTGTGTAGTGACTTTCCTCAAGCAGTCTATGAAGTCAACGTAGGCTAAAGGCCTCACCTCGAGCAGTCTATCAACATAAGCTACAGTGACTCAACTCCAGCAGTCTATGAACATAAGCTACAGTGACTCACCTCGAGCAGTCTATGAACATAAGCTACAGCGACTCACCTCGAGCAGTCTATGAACATAAGCTACTGTGACCCACCTCAAGCAGTCTATGAACATAAGCTACAGTGATTCACCTCGAGCAGTCTATGAACATAAGCTACAGTGACTCACCTTGAGCAGTATATCAACATAAGCTACAGTGACTCACCTCGAGCAGTCTATGAACTTAAGCCACAGTGACTCAACTTGAGCAGTCTATGAACATAAGCTACAGTGACTCACCTTGAGCAGTCTATGAACATAATCCACAGTGACTCACCTCAAGCAGTCTATGAACATAAGCCTAGGTGACTCACCTTGATCAGTCTATGTACATAAGCTACAGTGACTCACCTCGAGCAGTCTATGAACATAAGCTAGTTACTCACCTTGATCTGTCTATGAACATAAGCTACAGTGACTCACCTCGAGCAGTCTATGAACATCAGTTAGTTACTCACCTTGATCAGTCTATGAACATAAACTACAGTGACTCACCTAGAGCAGTCTATGAACATAAGCTACAGTGACTCACCTTGAGCAGTCTATGAACATAAGCTACAGCACCTCACCTCAAGCAGTCCATGGACATAAACTACAGTGACTCACCTCAAGCTGTCTATGAACATAAGCTACAGCACCTCACCTCGAGCAGTCTATCAACATAAGCTACAGTGACTAACCTCGAGCAATATATCAACATAAGCTACAGTGACTAACCTCGAGCAATCTATGAACATAAGCTACAGGACTTACCTCGAGCAGTCTATGAACATAAACTACAGCACCTCACCTCGAGCAATCTATGAACATAAGATACAGTGTCTCAACTCGAGCATTCTATGAATGCAAGCTACAGGACTTACCTCGAGCAGTCTATGAACATAAACTACAGTGACTCACTTCTAGTTGTCTATGAACATAAGCTACAGTGACTCACCTCAAGCAGTCTATGAACACACGCTACTGTGACTCACCTCGAGCAGTCTATGAACATAAGATACAGTGACTCACCTCAAGCATTCTATGAACGTGAGCTACAAGACTTACATCGAGCAGTCTATGAACACAAACTACAGTGACTCACCTTGAGCAGTCTACGAACATAAGCTACAGTAACTCACCTCAAACAGTCTATGAACATAAGCCACATTGATTCACCTTGAGCAGTCTATGAACATAAGCCACAGTGACATCTGAAGCAGTCTATGAACATAAGCTACAGTGACTCACCTCAAGCAGTCTATGAACATAAGCTACAGTGACTCACCTCGAGCAGTCTATGAACATAAGCTACAGTGACTCACCTCGAGCAGTCTATGAACATAAGCCAATGATTCACCTCGAGCAGTCTATGAACATAAACTACAGTGACTCACCTTGAGCAGTCTACAAACATAAGCTACAGTAACTCACCTCAAACAGTCTATGAACATAAGCCACATTGATTCACCTTGAGCAGTCTATGAACATAAGCTACAGTGACACCTGGAGCAGTCTATGAACATAAGCTACAGCACCTCACCTCAAGCAGTCCATGAACATAAACTACAGTGACTCACCTCGAGCTGTCTATGAACATAAGTTACAGCACCTCACCTCGAGCAGTCTATCAACATAAGCTACAGTGACTAACTATGAGCAATCTATGAACATAAGATACAGTGACTCACCTCGGGCATTCTATGAATGTATGCTACAGCACCTCACCTTGAGCAGTCTATGAACGTAAGCTACAGTGACTCACTTCGAGCAGTCTATCAACATAAGATACAGCACCTCACCTCACGCAATCTATGAACATAAGATACAGTGACTCACCTCGAGCATTCTATGAATGCAAGCTACAGGACTTACCTTGAGCAGTCTATGAACATAAACTATAGTGATTCACTTCTAGTTGTCTATGAACATAAGCTACAGTGACTCACCTCAAGCAGTCTATGAACACACGCTACTGTGACTCACCTCGAGCAGTCTATGAACATGAGATACAGTGACTCACCTCAAGTATTCTATGAACGTAAGCTACAAGACTTACCTCGAGCAGTCTATGAATATAAACTACAGTGACTCACCTTGAGCAGTCTACGAACATAAGCTACAGTAACTCACCTCAAACAGTCTATGAACATAAGCCACATTGATTCACCTTGAGCAGTCTATGAACATAAGCTACAGTGACACCTGGAGCAGTCTATGAACATAAGCTACAGTGACTCACCTCAAGCAGTCTATGAACATAAGCTACAGTGACACACCTTGAGCAGTCTATGAACATAAGCTACAGTGACTCACCTAGAGCAGTCTATGAACATAAGCTACAGTGATTCACCTTGAGCAGTCTAAGAACATAAGCTACAGTAACTCACCTCAATCAGTCCATGAACATAAGCCACATTGATTCACCTTGAGCAGTCTATGAACATAAGCTACAGTGACACCTGGAGCTGTCTGAACATAAGCTAGAGTGACTCACCTCAAGCAGTCTATGAACATAAGCCACAGTGATTCACCTTGAGCAGTCTACGAACATAAGCTACAGTGACTCACCTTGAGCAGTCTATGAACATAAGCCACAGTGACTCACCTCAAGCAGTCTATGTACATAAGCTACAGTGACTCACCTCGAGCAGTCTATGAACATAAGCTAGTTACTCACCTTGATCAGTCTATGAACATAAGCTACAGTGACTCACCTCGAGCAGTCTATGAACATCAGCTAGTTACTCACCTTCATCAGTCTATGAACATAAACTACAGTGACTCACCTCGAGCAGTCTATGAACATAAGCCACAATGACTCACCTTGAGCAGTCTATGAACATAAGCTACAGCACCTCACCTCAAGCAGTCCATGAACATAAACTACAGTGACTCACCTCAAGCTGTCTATGAACATAAGCTACAGCACCTCACCTCGAGCAGTCTATCAACATAAGCTACAGTGACTGACCTCGAGCAATCTATCAACATAAGCTACAGTGACTAACCTCGAGCAATCTATGAACATAAGCTACAGGACTTACCTCGAGCAGTCTATGAACATAAACTACAGCACCTCACCTCGAGCAGTCTATGAACGTAAGCTACAGTGACTCACTTCAAGCAGTCTATCAACATAAGATACAGCACCTCACCTCGAGCAATCTATGAACATAAGATACAGTGACTCACCTCGAGCATTCTATGAACGCAAGTTACAGGACTTACCTCGAGCAGTCTATGAACATAAACTACAGTGACTCACTTCTAGTTGTCTATGAACCTAAGCTACAGTGACTCACCTCAAGCAGTCTATGAACACACGATACTGTGACTCACCTCGAGCAGTCTATGAACATAAGATACAGTGACTCACCTCAAGCATTCTATGACTGTAAGCTACAAGATTTACCTCGAGCAGTCTATGAACATAAACTACAGTGACTCACCTTGAGCAGTCTACGAACATAAGCTACAGTAACTCACCTCAAACAGTCTATGAACATAAGCCACATTGATTCACCTTGAGCAGTCTATGAACATAAGCTACAGTGACACCTGGAGCAGTCTATGAACATAAGCTACAGTGACTCACCTCAAGCAGTCTATGAACATAAGCTACAGTGACTCACCTCGAGCAGTCTATGAACATAAGCTACAGTGACTCACCTCGAGCAGTCTATGAACATAAGCCACAGTGATTCACCTTGAGCAGTCTACGAACATAAGCTACAGTAACTCACCTCAAACAGTCTATGAACATAAGCCACATTGATTCACCTTGAGCAGTCTATGAACATAAGCTACAGTGACACCTGGAGCAGTCTATGAACATAAGCTACAGCATCTCACCTCAAGCAGTCCATGAACATAAAGTACAGTGACTCACCTCGAGCTGTCTATGAACATAAGCTACAGAACCTCACCTCGAGCAGTCTATCAACATAAGCTACAGTGACTAACCTCGAGCAATCTATGAACATAAGATACAGTGAATCACCTCGGGCATTCTATGAATGTAAGCTACAGGACTTTCCTCGAGCAGTCTATGAACATAAGCTACAGTGACTCACTTCGAGCAGTCTATGAACATAAGCTACAGTGACTCACCTCGAGCAGTCTATGAACATAAGCCAATGATTCACCTCGAGCAGTCTATGAACATAAACTACAGTGACTCACCTTGAGCAGTCTACAAACATAAGCTACAGTAACTCACCTCAAACAGTCTATGAACATAAGCCACATTGATTCACCTTGAGCAGTCTATGAACATAAGCTACAGTGACACCTGGAGCAGTCTATGAACATAAGCTACAGCACCTCACCTCAAGCAGTCCATGAACATAAACTACAGTGACTCACCTCGAGCTGTCTATGAACATAAGTTACAGCACCTCACCTCGAGCAGTCTATCAACATAAGCTACAGTGACTAACTATGAGCAATCTATGAACATAAGATACAGTGACTCACCTCGAGCAGTCTATGAACGTAAGCTACAGTGACTCACTTCGAGCAGTCTATCAACATAAGATACAGCACCTCACCTCGAGCAATCTATGAACATAAGATACAGTGACTCACCTCGAGCATTCTATGATCGCAAGCTACAGGACTTACATCGAGCAGTCTATGAACATAAACTACAGTGACTCACTTCTAGTTGTCTATGAACATAAGCTACAGTGACTCACCTCAAGCAGTCTATGAACACAGGCTACTGTGACTCACCTCGAGCAGTCTAAGAACATAAGATACAGTGACTCACCTCAAGCATTCTATGAACGTAAGCTACAAGACTTACCTCGAGCAGTCTATGAACATAAACTACAGTGACTCACCTTGAGCAGTCTACGAACATAAGCTACAGTAACTCACCTCAAACAGTCTATGAACATAAGCCACATTGATTCACCTTGAGCAGTCTATGAACATAAGCTACAGTGACACCTGGAGCAGTCTATGAACATAAGCTACAGTGACTCACCTCAAGCAGTATATGAACATAAGCTACAGTGACTCACCTTGAGCAGTCTATGAACATAAGCTACAGTGACTCACCTCGAGCAGTCTATGAACATAAGCCACAGTGATTCACCTTGAGCAGTCTACGAACATAAGCTACAGTAACTCACCTCAAACAGTCTATGAACATAAGCCACATTGATTCAACCTGAGCAGTCTATGAACATAATCTAGAGTTACACCTGGAGCAGTCTATGAACATAAGCTACAGTGACTCACCTCAAGCAGTCTATGAACATAAGCCACAGTGATTCACCTTGAGCAGTCTACGAACATAAGCTACAGTAACTCACCTCAAACAGTCTATGAACATAAGCCACATTGATTCACCTTGAGCAGTCTATGAACATAAGCTACAGTGACACCTGGAGCAGTCTATGAACATAAGCTACAGTGACTCACCTCAAGCAGTCTATGAACATAAGCTACAGTGACTCACCTCGAGCAGTCTATGAACATAAGCTACAGTGATTCACCTCAAGCAGTCTATGAACATAAGCCACATTGATTCACCTTGAGCAGTCTATGAACATAAGCTACAGTGACACTTGGAGCAGTCTATGAACATAAGCTACAGTGACTAACCTCGAGCAATCTATGAACATAAGCTACAGGACTTACGTCGAGCAGTCTATGAACATAAACTACAGCACCTCACCTTGAGCAGTCTATGAACGTAAGCTACAGTGACTCACTTCGAGCAGTCTATGAACATAAGCTACAGTAACTCACCTCAAACAGTCTATGAACATAAGCCACATTGATTCACCTTGAGCAGTCTATGAACATAAGCTACAGTGACACCTGGAGCAGTCTATGAACATAAGCTACAGTGACTCACCTCAAGCAGTCTATGAACATAAGCTACAGTGACTCACCTCGAGCAGTCTATGAACATAAGCTACAGTGACTCACCTCGAGCAGTCTATGAACATAAGCCACAGTGATTCACCTTGAGCAGTCTGCGAACATAAGCTACAGTAACTCACCTCAAACAGTCTATGAACATAAGCCACATTGATTCACCTTGAGCAGTCTATGAACATAAGCTACAGTGACACCTGGAGCAGTCTATGAACATAAGCTACAGCATCTCACCTCAAGCAGTCCATGAACATAAAGTACAGTGACTCACCTCGAGCTGTCTACGAACATAAGCTACAGAACCTCAACTCGAGCAGTCTATCAACATAAGCTACAGTGACTAACCTCGAGCAATCTATGAACATAAGATACAGTGAATCACCTCGGGCATTCTATGAATGTAAGCTACAGGACTTTCCTCGAGCAGTCTATGAACATAAGCTACAGCACCTCACCTCGAGCAGTCTATGAACGTAAGCTACAGTGACTCACTTCGAGCAGTCTATCAACATAAGATACAGCACCTCACCTCGAGCAATCTATGAACATAAGATACAGTGACTCACCTCGAGCATTCTATGAACGCAAGCTACAGGACTTACCTCGAGCAGTCTATAAACATAAACTACAGTGACTCACTTCTAGTTGTCTATGAACATAAGCTACAGTGACTCACCTCAAGCAGTCTATGAACACAGGCTACTGTGACTCACCTCGAGCAGTCTATGAACATAAGATACAGTGACTCACCTCAAGCATTCTATGAACGTAAGCTACAAGACTTACCTCGAGCTGTCTATGAACATAAACTACAGTGACTCACCTTGAGCAGTCTACGAACATAAGCTACAGTAACTCACCTCAAACAGTCTATGAACATAAGCCACATTGATTCACCTTGAGCAGTCTATGAACATAAGCTACAGTGACACCTGGAGCAGTCTATGAACATAAGCTACAGTGACTCACCTCAAGCAGTCTATGAACATAAGCTACAGTGACTCACCTTGAGCAGTCTATGAACATAAGCTACAGTTACTCACCTCGAGCAGTCTATGAACATAAGCCACAGTGATTCACCTTGAGCAGTCTACGAACATAAGCTACAGTAACTCACCTCAAACAGTCTATGAACATAAGCCACATTGATTCACCCTGAGCAGTCTATGAACATAAGCTAGAGTTACACCTGGAGCAGTCTATGAACATAAGCTACAGTGACTCACCTCAAGCAGTCTATGAACATAAGCCACAGTGATTCACCTTGAGCAGTCTACGAACATAAGCTACAGTAACTCACCTTAAACAGTCTATGAACATAAGCCACATTGATTCACCTTGAGCAGTCTATGAACATAAGCTACAGTGACACCTGGAGCAGTCTATGAACATAAGCTACAGTGACTCACCTCAAGCAGTCTATGAACATAAGCTACAGTGACTCACCTCGAGCAGTCTATGAACATAAGCTACAGTGATTCACCTCGAGCAGTCTATGAACATAAGCTACAGTGATTCACCTCACGCAGACTATGAACATAAGCTACAGTGATCCACCTCGAGCAGTCTATGAACATAAGCTACAGTGATTCACCTCGAGCAGTCTATGAATGTAAGCTACAGTGAATCACCTCAAGCTGTCTATCAACATAAGATACAGTGATTCACCTCAAACAGTCTATGAACATAAGCTACAGCACCTCACCTCGAGCAGTCTATGAACATAAGCTACAGCACCTCACCTCAAGCAGTCTATGAACATAAGCTATAGTGACTCACCTCGAGCATTCTATGAACATAAGCTACAGCACCTCATCTCGAGCAGTCTTTGAACATAAGCTACAGCACCTCACCTCGAGCAGTCTATCAACATAGGCTACAGTGACTAACCTCGAGCAATCTATGAACATAAGATACAGTGACTCACTTTCTTTAGTTATATGCAAGCAGGTTTAAAGTCAAAATAATACTGGATAAATAAATCGAGACACTAAATTCAATGCTTGATAAAAACTTCAGGATTGCCGTGTGTCTCTTTAAACACACTTCTAATCATTACGAAAAAACTACAAATTCCTATTGCTGATTGATGTGGCGGGAAAACAATTCTCAAGAAAACTCACGTGTCCAACTCGGGGTTAAACTCAGTTAAGGACATTTCATACAGTTTTTTCCTATGAATAGATTTGTTTCAAATTTGGTACAAGGTTAGAACTTAGTACTGCCTTAGTACTTAGTACTGCCTTTTCTAAACAATTTCACATTTAAAAGAATTTTGAGATATCTTAAAGAAACTAATGGTTAAAGCCGTTTACGTGTCTGTAGAATTTCGATTCTCAATGTATGTAAGTTATATATATTACTCATCATCAGTAGGTCAGTGCTCCAGATAAGATGCGTATCTCACTTCTAGTTGTCTATGAACATAAGCTACAGTGACTCACCTCAAGCAGTCAATGAACACACGCTACTGTGACTCACCTCGCGCAGTCTATGAACATAAGATACAGTGACTCACCTCGAGCATTCTATGAATGTAAGCTACAAGACTTACCTCGAGCACTCTATGAACATAAACTACGGTGACTCACCTCGAGCAGTCTATGAACATAAGCTACAGTGACTCACCTTGAGCAGTCTATGAACATAAGCTAGTGACTCACCTCGAGCAGTCTATGAACATAAGCTACAATGACTCACCTCGAGCAGTCTATGATGAAAAGCCACAGTGACTCACCTCAAGAAGTCTATGAACTAAGCTACAGTGACTCACCTCGAGCAGTCTATGAACATAAGCCACAGTGACTCACATTGAGCAGTCTATGAACATAAGCTACAGTGACTCACCTTGAGCAGTCTATGAACATAAGCCACAGTGACTCACCTTGAGCAGTCTATGAACATAAGCCACATTGACTTACCTCGAGCAGTCTATGAACATAAGCTAGTTACTCACCTCGATCAGTCTATGAACATAAGCTACAGTGACTCACCTCAAGCAGTCTATGAACATAAGCTAGTGACTCACCTCGAGCAGTCTATGAACATAAGCCACAGTGACTCACCTTGAGCAGTCTATGAACATAAGCTACAGCACCTCACCTCAAGCAGTCCATGAACATAAACTACAGTGACTCACCTCGAGCTGTCTATGAACATAAGCTACAGTGACTCACCTTGAGCATTCTATGAACATAAGCTACAGCACCTCACCTCGAGCAGTCTATCAACATAGGCTACAGTGACTAACCTCGCCAATCTATGAACATAAGATACAGTGACTCACCTCGGGCATTCTATGGATGTAAGCTACAGGACTTACCTCGAGCAGTCTATGAACATAAACTACAGCACCTCACCTCGAGCAGTCTATGAACGTAAGCTACAGTGACTCACTTCGAGCAGTCTATCAACATAAGATACAGCACCTCACCTCGAGCAGTCTATGAACATAAGATACAGTGACTCACCTCGAGCATTCTATGAACGTAAGCTACAGGACTTATCTCAAGCAGTCTATGAACATAAGCTACAGTGACTCACCTCAAGCAGTCTATGAACACACGCTACTGTGACTCACCTCAAGCAGTCTATGAACATAAGATACAGTGACTCACCTCGAGCATTCTATGAACGTAAGCTACAAGACTTACCTCGAGCAGTCTATGAACATAAACTACAGTGACTCACCTCGAGCAGTCTATGAACATAAGCCACAGTGACTCACCTCCAGAAGACTATGAACATAAGCTACAGTGACTCACCTCGAGCAGTCTATGAACATAAGCCACAGTGACTCACCATGAGCATTCTATGAACATAAGCTACAGTGACTCACCTTGAGCAGTCTATGAACATAAGCCACAGTGACTCACCTCGAGCAGTCTATGAACATAAGCCACAGTGACTGACCTCGATCAGTCTATGAACATAATTTTCAGTGACTCACCTCGAGCAGTCTATGAACATAAGCTAGTTACTCACCTCGATCAGTCTATGAACATAAGCTACAGTGACTCACCTCGAGCAGTCTATGAACATAAGCTAGTGACTCACCTCGAGCAGTCTATGAACATAAGCTACAGTGACTCACCTTGAGCAGTCTATTGACATAAGCTACAGTGACTCACCTTGAGCAGTCTATCGACATAAGCTACAGAGACTCACCTTGAGCAGTCTATGAACACAAGCTACAGAGACTCACCTTGAGCTGTCTATGAACATAAGCTACAGTGACTCACCTTGAGCAGTCTATTAACATAATCTACAGTGACTCACCTTGAGCAGTCTATCGACATAAGCTACAGTGACTCACTTTGAGCTGTCTATGAACATAAGCTACAGCACCTCACCTCAAGCAGTCCTTGAACATAAACTACAGTGACTCACCTCGAGCTGTCTATGAACATAAGCTACAGCACCTCACCTCAAGCAGTCCATGAACATAAACTACAGTGACTCACCTCGAGCTGTCCATGAACATAAACTACAGCACCTCACCTCAGACAGTCCATGAACATAAACTACAATGATTCACCTCAAGCAGTCCATGAACATAAACTCACCTCGAGCAGTCTATGGACATAAGCTACAGTGACTCACCTCCAGCAGTCTTATGAACATAAGCCATGGTGACTCACCTCGAGCAGTCTATGAACATAAGCTACAGTGACACACCTCGAGCAGTCTATGAACATAAGCCATGGTGACTCACCTCAAGCAGTCTATGAACATAAGCTACAGTGACTCACCTCGAGCAGTCTATGAACATAAGCTACAGTGACTCAACTCGAGTAGTCTATGAACATAAGCTACAGTGACTCACCTCGAGCAGTCTATGAACATAAGCTACAGTGACTCACCTCGAGCAGTCTATGAACATAAGCTACAGTGACTCACCTCGAGCAGTCTATGAACATAAGCTACAGTGTCTCACCTCGAGCAGTCTATGAACATAAGCTACAGTGACTCACCTCGAGCAGTCTATGAACATAAGCCATGGTGACTCACCTCAAGCAGTCTTTCAACATAAGGAGCAGCTTCCTTAGGCTTATTCAGGTTGTTTGTCATCATAAAAGGGAGACTGAACAATGCACTCTCGAATGTTGGTTCAATCTGGAAACAAAGGTAGATCAGAAATTTATGTAATAAAAAAATAATAAGTAGACTACATGCAATACACTTTCCTTAAAATACCCGAGATCAATTATAGATAAAGAGGACATCATTCTTCATATTTCTAGAGATAACATAGCATTCAAGTTATAAAACTTGTTAGGGAATACATTTATGCAACATGCACTATATGAGAGCTCTAGACTTTTAAAATATTTTTTCTATATAAGTTGATGGGGTGGGACAAAATTTGAGCCCAGTTCAGCATTTGAACGAACTTTGTAGAGGACAATAAGCTTATTCTGAACCAGTTTTTAAAAAAGGTTTCTGCATTTAATGAAATTCTACATTTTTAACCAAAGAGCCAAATTGCTGCCCACCTTGAGAGAAATAGAATTTTAAGTCCAGTGCTGCCTAGACAGTGCTACAAAGCCGTCAATAAAATTAACTGTTTGAGTGAAACGGTGGGACATGCGCCGTGAAGCAGTCTAGGTGCTGCCAAGCATCCCTATAGCTAAGTCAGTCGCTTTATGTTGGCTTCCCTTATAACCTTGATCTTTTTTAACAGGAAATTAATTCTTCGATGTGGAAGAGATGTACGACACAAGTCTCATATTTTAATGAACCAGCCAGTAAAGTATACAACAGTTCACAAAGTGCCATAGTTAAACAAACCTTACCTCTAAACAAACTTTGAAGTATTTTTCAGCGGCAATAAAATCACTCATGTCCATTGCCAATACGGCGAGGGAAAATGCTGGACGTGAATCATTGTTGCTCCTGTTTATCAAGTACTGAAATCTAAACAAGACAAAATGAATTAAAGGGGCACATGCCAATCTTGATTTTTTAAAAACTCAGGGCATCCATTTATTTTTTCTATATAAATTGCATTTGTTCGGTCATTAATATAAATTCTATGAATAGATTTGTTTCAAATTTGGTACAAGGTTAGAACTTAGTACTGCCTTAGTACTTAGTACTGCCTTTTCTAAACAATTTCACATTTAAAAGTATTTTGAGATATCTTAAAGAAACTAATGGTTAAAGCCGTTTACGTGTCTGTAGAATTTCGATTCTCAATGTATGTAAGTTATATATATATTACTCATCATTAGTAGGTCAGTGCTCCAGATAAGATGCGTATCTGCGTAATTATGCATCCTAAAAAATGCATCCTAGGCTGAGTGGTTTAAAAGTGTCTCTAACTTGAAATCACTTGCCCCTCAACGCTGTGGGTTCGATTCCTCATGGGCCTAGTTTATGTGAGGAAGTTTGTTGGTACTACTCAGGTGCCCGCGCGTGCACGAAAATTGTGCATGGCAATTTGGCAGGCATATGGGGTCTTCCTCCACCAATGGAAGCTGGAAAGTCAACGTGCAAGCATCTGGGATGAATCATCAACTTTCAGCAAGCCAGCTGGATAGCTTCCTCACATAGATTCATAGGTCCCATGAGGGCTCGAACCAGCGAGAGGCAAGTGACTTCAAGCATTTTGTGTAGAATATCAGATGTCTCCCCCCCACTGCACAACCTTGTTTGAGTGTGGTAAGGGTGTAATTTTGTCAACAGTGACGTGGACCTATGAACAAAATCTTCCTTCCACAGGTATTCCACCCATGAATTTTCAAGAGATTTGCTTCAAAGGAAGAGGAATTATGGTGTGGACAAGGTCTTTCAATATCCTGGCACAGTGACCTTGACTTTTGACCCAATTACCTTAATATCAATAAGAATCATCATCTTACCACAGGCAGTCAATCATTAAGTTTTATGAGATTAGCTTTAGAGAAAGAAGAGTTACATTGTGGACAAGGTCTTTCAGGTCATGGTGACCTTGGGAACTTTTTGACTGCTCCTCCTACATTAGTGTCACTTAACAATTGGAAAATAATACAACTATACTTAACAAGATGCCCAAGAAGGCCTGTAGACGCTCTACTGTCTAAAACAACTTTTATCGGGAGATCAGGAGAAGTAGTCGGTACAAAGCTTGTGTTACCCGCTACAAACATGTGATGATTTGTTGCAAAACTATAACTGGTTTTATTTTCTTGTATATTTTAGTACAAGAGAATGAAATAAGCCATTGTTTTCAACAACTGAGTCAAGTGATAAAGTGTGATCGATTGATCAGATCAAAGGCATAACTGATCGATGATCGATCAAATCAACAACAATACTGATCATACAAACATATGATTAGACTATGTTTAGCTATAAAGTAAACAAAACTTAAGGCAAGGTTTTTAAAACAAAGTTTGGTAAAGTAAATAAAAGTTAAAAATTTAAAACAAAGTTTGTAGGAATCAGCCCTGCGGCATTTAAGCAGTGATGTTTGGTTAAATCTCAGCTCCCACTTTTTGGCTAAAATTTAAATTACTAGTGGCATGTTACATATAATTTTTATATGTAGCTGTTCTTCATAAAAAGGACTATATTCTGTGAAAAGGATTTTCTGAAATATTCAATATTAGAGATGATATTTGCAAAAATTGGAATTTTGGATATTTAGACAAAGGATTGTATTTTCAATACTGAGTGAGTTCTGAGAAGCTAACTCTACACAGTGTAACAGTAAATAGTCGTGACACATTGTGATATTGTATGGGATTAACTTTGGATTAACAATGAATAAGTCAACAGAGCACACAAAGGTTGGTCATGTGAAAGCTGACACAAGTGCCTTAGGCAAGGCTAAGTCCAGCAGCACTAAGAAGCAACCTCTCATAGATGTAGCACTGAGTAATACAAGTGCAGCGGATACCAGTATGTCGCTCATTACCCACACATTGGACGATATTGCAGAAGAGTTGAAGGAAGTCAAGGAAAATCTCAATTCTCTGATGAAGAAGGAAGATATCGAGGCTTTCGTTACAAAAGCAGTGAAAGAAATTCTAGACGATTTTAACAAGAATATGGAATTCACTATTGCTACAAAAGTAGAGGCTAAGACAAAAGATCTTACAAACAGATTGGACTCTCTCGAAAAAGAAAATGAGCACCTAAAAAAAGACCTTGTCGCACAAAAATCACTCATGCATGACTTCAAGAAAACTATTGAATCAAGTGAAAAAAGATCAAAGTATGCAGAGGATAGAGCTAACTATAACGAGCAATACTCAAGAAAGAACAATATAAAATTCATGAATGTGCCAGAAGTTACACCAGAAACAGAAGAAACGTTAACTTCTAAAATATGCGCAATGGTAGATGAAAAAGGTGCCACCATCAACCCCTCAAAAATAGTGGCAATCCACCGGATACCCGGCAAAGTCGGACAACCTAAACCAGTCCTGGTCAAACTTCTTAACAACAGTGAGAAGACCAAAGTGATGAGGTTACGATCAACCTTCAAAGCCGCTGGTACCAGACTAGTCGATGATGTCACCAGGGCCAATGCTGAACTCATTACCCGTCTTATGGCCCATAAAGACATCGAAGGAGCGTGGTATTTTAACGGGTCCGTTTATGGGAAGTCGAAGGCTACCGGCTCACGATACAAATTTGGCCTCCACGACGATATTGGATGGGTCCTCAAGCAGTGATCTACACTCTAAATGGATTTGACAGTACTGAACTAATATATGGGTCAATTTATGACTACGTGCCTGTGCCGATGGATTATTCTACAGTTGCAACAGTATTATTGTGCAGTTATTACTGATCTCTAAAGAAACTACTCTGGGTATATGGTCTATATATTTAGAACTAAGTGAGACTTTTAAGGATCACTGACCTGCAATTACAGTTAGGATTATGTCCTACCTACTGTGCCCCTAATTACCACATGAGAACTAAGTGAGACTTTATGCAAGACAGTGGCTCTCTAAATGCATTATATTAAGATTGTGTATTTATTGGATTAAGAAATTCTGGATTTAATCAGGTTGAAATTTTAAAATGCAGTCGTTTCATGGGTGAGTTTTTCAGGTTGCTTTGGTAGATATTACACTTAATGCGGAATTATTCCAAGATCATAAAGATCATGAATTGCATATATACTTCTAAAGGATACATTACCTATTAATAAGTTTGTTTAGATACTTTCATATACAGGTATATACATTATATATATACATTGCTTGGCTATATACACTCTACTGATATCATACTTCATATAGATACATAGGTTATTGATATCATACCTTCATACATATCATGGATATATTGCTGAATGAATCTTACTTCTTAAAGATGCATTGCTTATGGATATCATGCTCTTTATATATTCATTATGTATAGATATATGATTTATAGATATTATGTCTACTGATACCATGCTTATTTATAGATAGATTGTCTGTTGACATGGAATTTTTTATAGATATTGATACCATACTTATTAGACAGATTGTTGATTGAATATCATACTTTTAATGGATGCCTGATCTACTGATATACTTCTTATAGATAGCAATGTCATAATTTTTATAGATACATCGCTTGTCGATAACATACTTATTAGACATCTTGTTGATTGAATATCATACTTTTTAATGGATGCTGGGTCTATTGATATCATACTTGTTATAGATAGCAATGTCATACTTTTAATAGATACATCGCTTGGTGATATCATACTTATTATAGATAAGATTGCTGAGAGATGCATACATCTTATAGATCTATACATTGTCTACTGATATCATCTTACTGATTACATTCTTGTACTATATCATACTTGATATAAATACATTGCTCTTACTATAGATAAGATTGCTTACTAACAGATATTGAATATTTAGAACAACACTTCCTATGGACACTCTTTATAACGATATCACGGTATATATTAATGGTGTTATATATGTTTTATTATAAGATTGTTTTCGATTTATAAATTAGGCTATGGAAATGCAAGGTACTTGCAGTTTTACAGTACTTATTAAAAACTATGGAATATTCGATGTTACATATATATGTCACATATATATGTCACAGTATAGTAGATGAGGGCTAGTATCTATATTTTATTAATAGATTATTTTTAAGTTATTAAATATACCTTTAAGTCGAAACAGCTTTTTGAAATGATAGGATACCTACTGTTTAACGACATTTACATCAATTAAAAAGTTGTAAAGAACAATGGATATAAATAAATATTAAAGTTTACATTGTAATTAAATAAAATACAAATTAATGGTAAAAAATTATTTACATTTCTATTATGAAAATAGAATTACTTGAAAATTAGTATATAAATTGTTCAAACACAGCTGCTTATGATTAGACAATGTTAATTAAATAGCAATGTGTTTGTTTTTAACTTGTTACTGTGTACAAACCTTGGTGAACTTACTAAATGAAGACTCAGAACACTGAGGTTATTTTTGAATTCAACGATTTTCACCATTACTTGTCCGAAAGATTTATTTTAATTGTTTATCAAGTTATTACTTAAACTACATATACATTTATATATAATTTGTTTGCTTAGACCAAAATACATATACATTTATATATAATTTGTTTGCTTAGACCAGAATACATATATATTTATATATAATTTGTTTGCTTAGACCAGAATACATATATATTTATATATAATTTGTTTGCTTAGACCAGAATACATATATATTTATATATAATTTGTTTGCTTAGACCAGAATACATATACATTTATATATAATTTGTTTGCTTAGACCAGAATACATATACATTTATATATAATTTGTTTGCTTAGACCAGAATACATATATATTTATATATAATTTGTTTGCTTAGACCAAAATAATAGTTTGCAAATGTCCTTGAATGTTTAATCGATTTTTTTATATAGAAAATCAATAATTAGGTTTTAGCCAAAATGTGAGATTAAATGGCTTCTTGTATATGCAGAATTGCTTTTTGGTTCTGTATACTGTTTTTCATTTTTTCATTGTTGTACCGTATGTGTTCTCTCTCACTTGGTCATATTTACACATTTTTCTATTATACATAAATGACTGAAGTAAAAATAATGTCCGTTAATTGTCAGGGCCTTGGGTCAGCAGAAAAACGACTTGACGTTTTTAACTATATAAAAAGTAAAAAGTGTCATATCTTTTGCCTACAAGATATACATTCAACACCTGTAACTGAGAAGTTTATTCGTTCAGAATGGGGTAATGAGTGTATTTTCAGCTCAGGTAAATCAAATGCCCGAGGAGTAGCTATACTTTTTAACAAAGACCTAGACTATAAAGTACATAATTATATATCTGACCCTGAGGGAGATTTTATAACTGTAGATTTAACTGTTAATAACAAGAGATTAACCCTTATTTCACTGTATGGCCCAAACACAGATTCCCCTTCATTTTTTGATAGGATAATGACAACTGTAGAGACCATGAATACTAATAATGACCTGATTTTATGTGGAGATTTTAATTTGGTCCAAGATCCTGAGATAGATTATTATAACTATAAAAATATTAACAATAAAAATGCACGTGCAAAACTGTTAGAAATCAAAACTTGCTATAATCTTATTTACCCATATAGAGAATTTTATCCCAATTTAAGAAGGTACACATGGAGAAAGAAGACACCATTAAAACAAGCAAGACTAGATTTCTTTTTAGTTTCAGAAAATCTTTTATCGTCTGTAAATAAGTGTACTATTGAAGCTAGCTACCGCTCAGATCATTCAATTATCATGTTAAACTGCAACTTCACTGAATTTATAAAGGGCAAACCCCTTTGGAAACATAACAATTCGCTTCTAAGTGATATTGAATATTTAAATATAATGAATAACAAAATAGATGAAATTAAAATTCAATATGCGCTTCCAATCTATAATATTGATTACATTAACAACATACCAAATAATGAACTTCAATTTACAATTACTGATCAATTATTTTTGGATACATTGTTGATGGAATTAAGAGGAAAATCAATATCATATTCAAGCCACAAAAAAAAAGTAAATGAAAAACGTGAAAATGACCTTTTTCTTGAAATACAACATTTAGAACAAAGACTTTCTCCTGATCAAATACCCACTCTTAATCTATTAAAAGATGAACTACTGTTACTTCGTAGGCAAAAAATGAATGGTTTTCTTATTAGATCACGAGCTCAATTAATAGAAGATGGAGAAAAAACAACTAAATATTTGTGCAATTTAGAGACGCACAACTTTACTAGTAAAATTATACCCAAAATTGAAAAGCCTGATGGGAGTATAATCACAGACCAGAAAGATATTCTAAAAGAAACTGAAACCTTCTACAAATCTCTATACTCCAGCAGAGATGAAATATTAGAAGCAATAGATTTAGATAAAGAATTGTCAGAACTAAGTGTACCCAAATTGAATGAGGAGGAATCTAAGTCATTAGAGGGCCTATTAACCTATCAGCAAGCATCATTATCGCTATTTTGTATGAAAAATAATCGTTCGCCGGGTACTGATGGTTTTGGGGCTGACTTCTTTAAAGTATTTTGGAAGAAACTGGGGAATTTTGTTGTGAGAGCTATAAATTGTGGATATATTAATGGGGAACTGTTTGTAACACAGAAAGAGGGTATTATTACACTTATCCCTAAAGATAACAAACCAAGAAGATTTTTAAAAAATTATAGGCCAATTTCTCTCTTAAACTGCGTTTATAAAATTGCTTCAGGGGCCATTGCTTATAGAATAAAATCTATCTTAAATAAACTAATTAATGAAAATCAAACAGGTTTTATTGCAGGGAGATATATGGGGGAAAACACAAGAATGACATTTGATATCATGCAGTTTGCAGAAGAAAATAATTTACCAGGACTCATTTTACTCGTTGATTTTGAGAAGGCATTTGATTCTCTTTCATGGAAATTTATTCACAGCGTTCTTAAGTTTTTCAATTTTGGAAACTCGATAATTTCTTGGATAAAAACTTTCTATAGAAATGCGAAACTGGCGGTTAATCGAGGAGGTAATTTATCTGAGTTTTTCAGCATAGGCAGGGGATGCCGTCAGGGGGACCCATTATCGCCTTATATATTTATATTATGTGCTGAAATTTTAGCAATAAAAATACAAAACAACAAAAAAACTAGAAATTGTTATTGTCCATGGGACAAAAACGTATGGCTCCCCCACTCGCCTGAACAGACATAATTGACGACTCTAGGTCCAACTGTTCTTTATTGATCTGAGATCGTTTTGATATTCAATATCCCTGTGACTGTATGTTCTATCTGTATCAGTAAGGCCACATAAAAAAAAATGTGTGGTTCAAGTAACCCGACCGACCCTATTTTTTTAAAGGGCCGACCCTAAAACTTCTTATGCAAAAAAAAAAAAAAAATCAAAAAAAAAAAATAAAAAAAATAAAAAAAATTAATAAAAATAAAATTAAACAAAAAATTAAAATTAAAAAATATTTCAAAAAAAAAATCTAAATTAAAAAAAATAAAAAATCAATAGGGGTCATCTACTGGTCATGACCAACCATCCTTCCAAGTTTGAGGACCCTAGGTCCAACCATTCTCTAGTTATTGATCGGACATAGGTTCACCGCAACCTTGACCTTTGACCTAGTGACCCCAAAATCAATAGGGTCATCTACTGGTCATGACCAACCATTCTTCCAAGTTTGAGGATCCTAGGTCCAACCATTCTCTAGTTATTGATTGGACATCGTTTCACCGCAACATTGACCTTTGACCCCAAAATCAATAGGGGTCATCTACTTGTCATGACCAACCATCCTTCCAAGTTTGAGGACCCTAGGTCCAACAGTTCTCTAGTTATTGATCGGACATCGTATTAATAGTCAAGGTCACCACGACCTTGACCTTTGACCTAGTGACCCCTCTACTTGTCATGACTAACCGTCGTTCCAAGTTTGAGGACTCTAGGTCCAACCGTTCTCTAGATATTGATCGGACATCATTTTGATAGTCAAGGTCACTGCGACCTTGACCTTTGACATAGTGACCCCAAAATCAATAGGGGTCATCTACATGTCATGACCAACCATCCTTCCAAGTTCGAGGACCGTAGGTCCAACCATTCTCTAGTTATTGATCGGACATCGTTTGTGACACAGACAGACCTACGGCCTTGACCTTTGACCTAGTGACCCCAAAATCAATAGGGGTCATCTACTTGTCATGACCAACCATCCTTCCAAGTTTGAGGACCGTAGGTCCAAACGTTCTCTAGTTATTTATCGGACATCGTTTGTGACACAGACAGACCTACGGCCTTGACCTTTGACCTAGTGACCCTAAAATCAATAGGGGGCATCTACTTGTCATGACCAACCATCCTTCCAAGTTTGAGGACCCTAGGTCCAACCATTCTCTAGTTATTGATCGGACATCGTTTTGATAGTCAATGTCACCGCAACCTTGACCTTTGACCTAGTGACCCCAAAATCAATAGGGGTCATCTACTTGTCATGACCAGCCATCCTTCCAAGTTTGAGGACCCTAGGTCCAACCATTCTGTAGTTATTGATTGGACATCGTTTTGATAGTCAATGCCACCGCAACATTGACCTTTGACCTAGTGACCCCAAAATCAATAGGGGTCATCTACTTGTCATGACCAACCATCCTTCGAAGTTTGAGGACCCTAGGTCCAACCATTCTCTAGTTATTGATCGGACATCGTTTGTGACACAGACAGACCTACAGACAGACAGACAGAAAGCACAAAATCAATATGGCTCCCCTACCACACTTTGTGTGGGGGAGCCATAATTAAAGGAATATCTATAAATGATATGGAATATAAACTTTCACAATTTGCCGATGATACTTCCATTATTCTGGATGGGTCAGATACTTCACTCAATGAAACACTCAATGAACTTTCCTATTTTGCCAACATTTCTGGACTCAGGGTGAACTTTGACAAGACTCAGGTAGTTTGGATTGGGACAAGAAAATACAGTACAGACTCAATTAAAACCAAGTGGAAATTAACATGGGGAAGCAACCAATTTAAATTGTTAGGTATACACTTTAATGTTGATCTTGATAAGATAATTGATATAAACTATAATGATAAGATAGAAAAAATACAAAACCTAATCAAACTTTGGAAACGTAGATATCTTACACCGATTGGTAAAATAACAGTAATTAAAACAATATTATTACCCATTCTTAACCATTTATTTATTTCATTGCCTAACCCAAATGATACAACTATGGGATTTGTTCTATTAAGGAACAAATACTAGTTATTTCAGGGGAGAGAATCCTTCAGCTTTGACATTATCATAGACGTGTGTTTCTAACGCATCCGCCTTTTATCCATGACAGCCATTTTTCTACAGATCGGCCTGTTTTTTGTTCCTAAAAATCGCAGTATTTAAATGCTATTTCGAAACCAATGTTTGTTAATACGCATCACATACTATTGTTGAATGTTTTTTACATGTCGGTGTCACCCGCCTGTTTTGGAAATGGCCGTATTTGTGTTACGATGGTTACAGATAGGAACTTACTTCGGTTTTCGCGATGGGCACATCGATTTCTTTTTACATCATTCATCCAACGGATGCTTTGATCTGTCATATATTCGCGGTGTGTGGCATACACACTAATTTAGATAAAACTAATACATAATTATTCGAATAAGAAATAACTAAAATAACGTTGTATATGTATTTGTAAACTACTAAATGTGTTTGTTTTATCGTTGATAAAGCGGCCGGGACATGCTGGATGGTGGATGACCTTGCCAAGGCGGTGATGGAACTTAGTTGTAGTCATAGAAAAATATAATTATAGTAACATTTATGTGTAAATACTGTACGACAGGTAGGTATTTGAGTAAGAACTTGAGGTATTTATTTATATAGGGCAGCATTGCATGCACAAGGTTATCGGGTCAAAGTGACGCAATAGTGTCAATCGAAAGTGTTGATGTCGATTTATGGTGACATAGCCTAACATAGTTCTAAAAAAAAAAAAAAAAAAAAAAAAAGGTAGAACGGTACACTGTAATGTTATTGCATATTTAAATTTATTGACGTTCACGAGTGTTAAGGGTTCATACTGAATAAATAAAAAAAAAAAAAATAATAATAATAAAAAAATAAAAATAAAAAAAAATAAATAAAAAAAATTAAATAAATAAATAATAATAATAAACCTTATCATGTCTTGGTGGTATAGCATTATTAAACATTTGCCACTCGTTTCAGAAAAGGGTATCAAAAAGTCCTTATGCTCGGGAGAGAGCGACAAAAGACACGCAAGGCAGACAGAGTGTGTCACAAAATGTCACGGGTAGAGCGTACTGGTCGTATATAGCTCTTGTATCGGTTACACCCAAAATCTATTGTTCGAGTTGAAACAATTTCACCATATTCATGATCTATTCATGTAACACGTAAAAGCGTGCACATTTTAAGTGGCCGCCAGAGAGGCCGTGTCATAAGTTTAGTTTTGTGCTAATGCATGTAAACGTATAGGTAAATTTTCCTTAAACGGCAAAATTGTATAAGGGGCCTCTCGTGTTGATTCAATACTGTAGATTTAGCCACGTTTGTCACGGACTGAACGGGGGAAATAATGATTTGGGCGTAATGTTTGCTATAAATGCCATTGTCTTCTAGCTATCGCCGGGATAATCGATAGTACTTTGTTGGAACAGAGATTGGACGGCAAATTTCACAGGCAACATGTGGTTAGTAGTTTTATTAAACTTTTATCGTATATTTGTATTCAGTGGGCGGCGCCATCTTGTTTGGCGGTTACGACATCCGGTTAGCATTGATGTTTCTCAAACATAACTTTAGACTAGCATATGATTTGAAGTGACTTTATTAGATGTAATTATGGTAATTGATCATTAATTGTAAAACAATATTAATTTGATAACAGTGGATAATAGGTGCATTAATTAACGTTGGCGTATAATTCAGTGATTGTAATACACGATTGTTAACATTAGTTAACAATGAGATGAGTGACAAGAATAAATGCGTGCATGCATAACTCAGTGAGTGTAATATATGAGTAATTTGATCATGTTTATATTACATGTATTAAGGGCATTGATTAACAGCGACGTACATAGCGTATACATGGCGTTGTAGAATATGTATACATTGCTACTAATCATTAGTACAGCTTACATATATTGATTGAATAATGATTTGTTTGGGTAATGATAATTATGCAAGATTGTTATGTTTGTCAACCGACATCTAAAACGTATGTATAATTACAGCCTAAGCCATCCAGGGTTGGAAATAAGCCATCCAGGATATAAGCCATCCAGGATATAAGCCATCCAGGGTTGGAAATAAGCCATCCAGGATCTAAGCCATCCAGGATATAAGCCATCCAGGGTTGGAGTAAGCCATCTAGGTTTGGATATCCAGGAGTGGAGCTAAGCTTCCACGAATAACGTTACAAGCGGTGGAGACGGTCCCCGTACCTGCGCAGCCAGGTTTTACTAACGACAACCCCCGGGACACAAGGTGGGCCCGTTACCAGTCCTCACTGGAGGAATATCATTCACAATCTCAGTGGAGATTAACTATCATTGCATCGCGTCATCAACCCTTACAGAAGGCATTTGATGACAATCATCCATTGAATTCGCGCATCATCATCTTCATGAGCTCTCGCGCATCACAGTTATCGCGCTAGATCAACATTGTTATAGATTTAACAACACTTTAGTGTCTTAGACTTTCAGTATTTATAACAATACTAAGAACGTCTTAAACGTTCAGGAGAACATTCTTTTCATAGTTCATTTGTGTATTCGCTTGTTTTTTTAGATAATTGTATATATATTAAACATATTTTAAAAGTTGCATTAAATTTATGTAAATGCATTCACCGTCATTGATTCTTTCCTGAGTTAGCCCAACCACTAAGGTCATCCTGTGACAGAGTGGATCTGACGATAATGGTACTAACGGCACTCCAGCACCGGAAGCCCCAGTGGTATCGAAGGAGCTGATCCAGGAGGTGGTTAGGCAGGTTGTGCCACAGATATTGGCGACTGTCCAGAATCCCAAGTCTGCTGAGGTGGTGACTCCTGGAGATGGCGGCGGGATAGAGATAATGGGTAATACTATAGATATAGATATTCCTGATCAGATAAGGAGTATTGGGGATGGGTTAGGGGCTAACATCGGATCAAGCTTAAAGCAAAAAATTTTGAATGGGGAGTTCATTGACTTGGGTTTGCTCCTTGCCAAGCCCATGTCCCTGGGAGACTCGAACAAGCATGTCTCGGTTGTAGACGGGCATCGTCCCCTTGCCTATCTCTAAACGTTCTGTCTTTCGACACTACATTATGAGCTCCACCTCTAGCCTCGGCAAACTGATCTGCTTGAGTTACAGGAATGGACCAAAGATAAGTGGGCAGTTCATTTAAGTGCGTTATTAAGAGGCAAGGCCTTAGATGTATTTTCTAGATTACCTAGTGTAGATGCTCTTGACTATGACAAGTTAAAGGATGCTCTTTTAAAGAGATTTGAGCTAACTGAAGAAGGTTTTAGAAAGCGGTTTAGAGCTTGTCTGCCTGAGAAAGGCGAGTCATTTATTCAGTTTATTAGTAGGTCTAGAAATTACTTAGATAGGTGGTTAGAGTTAGGGAAGGTAGCGCAGACTTATCAGGGCCTCATAGATTTCTTGTTGCGGGACCAGCTATTCAATGTTTGTAGTAGAGATCTGTTCTTATTTCTTAAAGAAAGAAAACTAACTAATGTAAATGAAATGGCAACTCAAGCAGATCAGTTTGCCGAGGCTAGAGGTGGAGCTCATAATGTAGTGTCGAAAGACAGAACGTTTAGAGATAGGCAAGGGGACGATCATAAACAGAAAGGCCAGAGTGGAAACTATAGAGGTGGAGGTAGTTCGATGGGTTCTAGAGGAGGTAGCAATAGTGGTAACATAGGTAGACCTTTTATTCGTTGTCGTCACTGTCATGGGAATCATGCTTCACATGAGTGTAGAAAAGCGGTGAAAGTGTCCGCTGTCGTAGACAATTTTAGTGACACTAGTAGAGTGGACAACAATGTAGGGAGTCAGAACCAAGGTTTTAACAACCCATGGAATTTCGGTAGAGGTAGAGGTGGTCAAAACCGAGGTAGAGGTAGAGGCAGAGGTAGTAATAGTCCGGTTATTAAAACCGAGAGTAGTAGCTGTTGTGTTAAAGCGGATGGTGTAATGGCGAAGATCGGAACATGTCTCTTTCCGTATGCAAATCTTCCAACGGCAGATGGTAGAGTGAATGGCACGGACGTAATTGTAATGAGGGATACAGGTTGTACAGGTGTGGTAGTTAGGCGTAGTTTAGTTACGGATGACCAGTTGGTAGGTAAACAGTCACCGTGTATGTTGTTAAATAAATCGGTAGAGCACGTGCCAATAGCGAGAATAGATGTAGATACACCTTTCTTTAAAGGGACTACAGAGGCACTATGTATGGATGACCCGATGTATGATTTAACGATAGGGAACATAGATGGTTCAGCACTTCCGGTAATGTCCGATTTTAGAAGTAGCATAAGTAATGCCGTAGAGACTAGAGCGCAGGTTCAGAAGCAAGCTCAGGCTTATAGAAAATTAAAGGTTCCTGCAGCCGTAGGTGACATATCTAAAGCGGAGTTTATAGAAGCACAAACTCAAGACGAGTCATTAGGTCCTTGTAAGGTGAAGGCCAAGGATGGTGTAGTGAAGAAGTGTAAAGGGTCCGGTAGTTGTAAGTTTGTACATAAGAATAGGTTATTGTACAGAGAATTTGAAGATAGTGGTAGTAGACAGTTTCACCAATTAGTGGTACCTACCCAGTATAGAACGACAGTGCTTAAGGTAGCTCATGAGTCGATTATGGGAGGTCATTTAGGCGTAAAGAAAACGTCAGATAGAGTATTGGCAGAATTTTATTGGCCAGGCGTTAGTGGAGATGTAACTAGGTATTGTAGGTCCTGCGATGTATGCCAAAGGACAGTACCAAAAGGTCGAGTGACCAAAGTACATTTAGGTCAGATGCCACTGATAGATACACCATTTAAGCGGGTAGCCGTAGACATAGTTGGACCAATTTTTCCAGTGTCGGATAGGAAAAATAGGTACATTTTAACCATGGTAGACTATGCAACTAGGTATCCGGAGGCAGTAGCATTGCCCTCAATTGAAACTGAGAGAGTAGCTGAGGCATTAGTTGATATGTTCAGTAGGCTAGGTGTACCAGAGGAAATGCTGACTGATTGTGGGTCACAGTTTACGTCAGAACTTATGGCTGAAGTAAGCAGGTTATTGTCTTTGCGTCAAATCATGACAACACCATATCACCCTATGTGTAACGGGTTAGTCGAACGATTTAACGGGACGTTAAAGCAAATGTTACGGCGTATGTGTACCGAGAGACCCAAAGATTGGGACAAGTATCTCAATGCTTTATTGTTTGCATTTAGAGAGGTTCCACAAGAGAGTTTAGGATTTTCACCGTTTGAGTTATTGTACGGTAGGTCAGTTAGAGGTCCCATGAGGATTCTTAGAGAGATGTGGGCAGGTGAAGTAGATAGTGATGAGGTTAAGACTACATATCAGTATGTTTTAGATCTGAAGGAGAAACTAGAGGAGACTTGTAAGATAGCTCAAAGTCAGTTAGTTAAGGCAAGTACCAAGTATAAACGGTACTATGACCAAAAAGCTAGAGCTAGGAAGTTTAAGATAGATGACCAGGTGTTACTGTTACTCCCGACCGACAATAACAAGTTGTTATTACAATGGAAAGGTCCGTTTTACGTTAGAG